>JAQGCC010005580.1:0-11314 GCA_034698905.1 Xestoiulus laeticollis
GATTGGATTCGCGCAACTCGATCAAGACTTGATCTATATCAGTGCACTTGATTTGGTCGGTGAGAATAGAGTGTAACTATTCTACAATCCACGAAATTTTGATTTCGATCTTGCACATAGGGGAGTTAGGATGGGCACTGGTCCATCATGATGTTTCAGTTTATGCTCAAGTACGTTGAACCAAAGCATAACAAAGACAGTTCAAGAAATGAATCAGTAGAGAAAAAATGAAACGTTGTTATTATTTATTTCAAATTGCCCATTAGTTTTAACTTATATGAGAAAGGCCCCTGTTTATTCCTTTCAAATGCAGACGCATTGTCCAATTAGCAACATATGTTGGCCTAAGCAAATGACATTGTACTTCTGGTGCGCAATAACCACTTGACTCCTTCAAAATTACGGTCCACATCATTACACTAATGTCGCCATGGACGACTAGGCGAATATTATAGTCGTACTCAGTATTCTCTGGACGAATTTTCCGCATTTTTACATGCTTTGACAACATTTCAGGTTTCGCTTAATTGACCTATCGTGTTAGAATAGAAGCTTTCTGCTGTTCTCATAATTGAAGGCCTTATAGGAAAAGTCTGATAAGAAGCATACAATAATAGGTTTTAACCCACAGCATACTTTCACAAGTTAAAACAATCGATAACCTTTAAATTCATTTTATACATGTACAGATTTCGTCAAATAACTTTTTTTTATTAACACAAAAGCCATTGTTGATAACGCTAAGATAATAGGTATTCTCACAGTATAGCTTATACTGTATGTTTACACAAGTGTTGGAGTTGGCAACATGGAACACCTTTTGTGAATAAATAAATGTGCACACAGTCACTTCATTTCGTGTTCAATTTACTCCACTGCATCTGAGTCTCCTTAAACGCTTACTGAAACAAGCAAATTATATATTCATTGCCCCAAAGTTTTTGGGTTGGTGTTTTTTTTTGTGTACAGATAGTTACTTTGTATGCATGTAAATTTACAACAATAGCCAACGTCTATTGTCCATGGTATATATATAGTACGTACAATAACGCTTTGTTCGACTATACTGAAATAACCATTCAAAACTAAATATAGTTATATGCAACCACTCTTCCAGTGCATAAATGAAGTTGATTTATTGATGAGCTTGCTATTTGGTGAATTTCTGCTCTAATATAAATACCCTTACCTATAACAAAAAAACACATTTGATCCATTTAACCTTGAATTTACACTTGTTGAAAGCATAGCTGTACTAATTTCACTAAATGCATCAGTTTATGGGAGGCTGTTTGGTACCTGGAAATGGCAATGCTACTAATAGTACTCAGAATTTGAAGTGGATCGAGCTAACATGTGTTGTTGGGAGCAGTTGAGATTTAAGCTGTCTGATGGGAAAGCCGTTGAAGAAATTCATTCGAGAGAGTGCTGTTCGGTGCGGGGAAGTGATCTTTTATAGTTCCCCACGGTCTTTCTTTGTGGCCCGTAGAGATTGCGAGGGTCTGCATGGTAAGCCGATGAAATTACTCGATGTAGCATATCTCAATGCTCGCTTTCTTTTGCTCAATTTTGAGAGCATTTCTTGGTATGGCATCAGCTCGACCCAATTTGAGCTATTGAGCGCGCAGCCTCGTCCTGTAGCGTCTTCTTTGTATGAGAAGAAAAGGCACTAATGCACATCTTATAATACTCGCTACATGTTGTGGGTATCGATGCTTTTGCAGTTTTCAAAGAAACCTCGACATTTTCATTGAGTCTGTACGCTCCACTACGTATTCTCAAATTCTATGTAAACTTTGTAGAGTATATATAGATTTGTGCTCTTCCTCTTCATTTTTTTTGCCGAAGAAAGAGTTTTTTTTTTAGCATAGACTGCCTGTATACGCACAATTTCTAAACGCATTCAATGTGGGCATCCCCAACATTAGTATTAACTCGGAATCCGTACCAAAACCGATGTCCGTTCATGTGAATAGCTTTTGTTAGGCATAGGTATGCTGTTGGTTTTTCACTCTCTTTTCATCAAACGATTTATTAATGACATCACATGTGGTTGCTAAGTGGTAGTAGTACATGTATACGATATTGCTACTTTCCCATATACAAAAAAACGCATTTTCAAATGCATTTCTAACAGAGAAATGTATTCCAGAATGCAACAAATGTCTGTCTAAATGCATTTTTTGCATATGAGTTTGCTGACTTCTCTAGGTGTATTGCTATACAATTTCATCAACATCGCTGTTTTTTTTTTTAATTCACACAACCTTATATCGAGTTACTCTGTTGCATGCAAAAAACTCCATGTTGTGGCCATGTGCATTTACATGTATATGTATATTAAATCATTCAGTCATTCCGAACCACAAAAGTGCATATTTTTAAGTTTCCTTGCACTAATTATATGCTATACTAATTAAACAAGATGGAACGGAATTCCGGGTGAACTGGCGTATGCTATATATACTTTATATTTTACCTTATTGCTGTTTTGTAGAATAATAAACTGCACGAAATTTTGTCAATCTTTGGAACAAAAAAAAATTATATTTTCATGCAGGCAAAGTTTTACAACTATATTGTAAGTAACAACTTGTAAGTTACATATTGTGATAATAAATGCATCAGACTTGTCTTAATCGTGTCATTAAAAATATATGCATTTGTGAAGAAAATATTTCAAAGATATGAAAAAAGATGCACACCAAACGTCATACGCCATACGCCAATCCAATCCATTCCTATCCAATGTACGACTGCTGATTTGCTCGTGCATAACCTCTACCCAAGTAACAATTTTCGTCATATATTTTTGTATAGTAAGACACTTATGAAATGTCTTAAGATACTTTCGTCGAGTATCTTAAGACATTTTTGTAGAGTGTTTTAAATGTGGAATGCATAAATATATTTTTGTATAGTAAGGGCCGGTATACGTTGCACCAACAATTAAAGGTTAAGAATAACCTAGGGTTAACCTGTTTTATAACACTAGTTTAACCCTAGGGATAAATGGAGCGAAAGGTTAACCCAGCAAGTAGGCAGGGTTAACCTCGGGTTAATATTCTAGAATTTTATGGCGGCTAATTTGTTTTCTGCATGTTGGAACATGGGTTCTATAACCCTGGATTGTTTTAACAAGGGTTAATTGATGCAACACATACAGCAAACCTGGAGGTTAATCAGGAGTTATATTTTAACTCGAGGCTAGTAAACCTTAGAATTTCACCTCAGTTGGTGCAATCGACACTAAGACACATATGAAATGTCTTAAGAGACTTTCGTCGAATGTCTTCTTCTAACAGTAAGACAGATGCAGTTATTCTGAAAAGTTCCAAGACTATGATAAAAAGATGGTTTTTTTGGTCATAAAAATGACGTCATTTTTTGGTGATAAAAAGGACGTCATTTTTTGGTCTTGTTTAATCATTTTTGGTCACAAAAATGACGTCATTTGTTTGTCTTTTTTTGGTCATTTTTAGTTGGTCATTTTTTGGTCATAAAAATGACGTCATTTTTTGGTCATTTTTGACGTTAGACGCGTTTTTTGAAAAAATGACCAAAAATGACGTTAATTTCACGTCATTTTTGTATCCCCTTGTTACTTGGGTAGTATGTCCAGTTACCAGTGCTTAATTGTAGACATACAAAATATACCAAACGTAAACTGTTCTACCATGCTTCACGTTGACTCCACATAACTGTTACCACTTCCAATGCTTCACTGTGTTACAATACAATATACCTACTACGATTGCAAACAATGTTACAAACACGTTAGATGTGCGGGAGGCATTAAATATGCAAATGTCATAGGTACAATTCAATTCGCATTTTGTTACGTCAATGAAGCATGTACCATGAATACGGAAATGTATCATGGAGGTTTTACTACGTTTTTTATGTTAAGGAGACATTTGTTTCCAACTTTTCTTTTGACATTTATACTATTGGCTACAAAGCTTGTAGATGTGGTAGCTTATTTTCAAAACACCCTGTATACCGTGCAGTGCCATAATCGTAAAAATACAAAGTACAATATAATGCTTCTAACTTTTTTATAATGCATTATTTTAGCACCACGACATGAGTTTACGCATACATTACAATAACAAACAAACATTTTTATGGTAGGTATAGGACGTACTGTATTTGATTTCTTTCTTATAAGCCTACAAATTGTATAGTTACTGTCAGCCTAAAGATACAAACATTATCATATTCTCAACAAAATTAAAGCTTTGTTTATGCAAGACATGTTATTTACAAACACTGTAAAAATAACAGAAAACCACGCTTAAGTCAATAAGAGCATAACAGCCCAAAGGCGCCTAAACAAAGCAATACATTACATATGAGTATCAACAAATATATTGACCTTAATTTCCATAGTATCCCATATGCACAAAAAAATGCAATTAGAATGCATTTTCAAGTGTATTTATACAAATTACATGTACGAATACATTTTTTTGTGGAAATACATTCGGAGATGCATTTTTTTTTTTTTTGGAAATGGGATATATGATTATGGTATTACAAAAAGAAATGTCAAAGTTGCTTAGATGCATACGATAATTTTGGTAAATACATATTTTCCTCGAAAATTCGTCGCATTTTTATGTTAAAACTTCAGTACACCATAAGCCGGGCAGTTAATTATTACAGCATTTAAGGACCAATTAAACTAACGGTTATAACGCCACGTAGCATCAAATATATATGGTTCATAATGAAATGGTAATCTACAGTTGTAGCTGTAGGCATCTAAAATTATTAATTAAAAATGAAAGGAAAGAAAAGGCGAATCTTGCACTGGATACATGTATAAATGTTTAGCACATAGGCCTACATGTATAAGAAGCGAGGTGGTATCAATGCAGACTTGAAATTACTGTGGGACAGTGAGTATTAGATATCGTAGCATACATTTATTATAATTTATTTTATTTGATGAACTATGAAATTAACCGTTAAAACTTAACGCCAGACTGTTTTGACTCGAATTAATTTTCGTCTGAATTTCATAAATGCATTGTCTGCATTATAGATAATAGAGCATAGTACTTTCACTAGCTGCATTTTCAAATTAAATATAGGCCTACATGTTTTTTTTGGAAAGCAAACAACAAAATACAATCCTGTTTCAACAATTGCAAAATTATGTTCTAGCAAAGATTTTTCCAAAATTCTTAAAATTACACTGCAAATGAAAACATCTTAAAACTTGACCCAAGACGTTATGATCCATCTTTGGAAATTCAAGATAAATTAAGATGCATCTTTTGCATTTCTTTTGTTTACTGTCCATCTTTTTATAAAATGCAACTAATTTTTAAGTTAAAGTGGTAAAATTAAGATGCATCTTTGCATCTTGTTTTGGGGACATCTTAATTTAAGATGTTTTTATTTGCAGTGCACGATTAACGCCTACAGAGAAAATTATTCTGGGCTTGATTATGTTTTAAAGCTATTCTAAATGCAGTTTGTATACATATTTAATCATCATAGATCATAATGTATATGATCTATAGAAATATATGTAAATATTTTTAAAAGATTTAAATGTGGTTTTGAAAGGACGTTCGCAAATCTTAATTATGTTATCAAATGCATGAAACCCTTTAGATAACTCAATTTCTGAAAAAATCTACGAGCATAAAAAACAGTGTATATAATGTATGATAGTGTAACATTGTTATATTACAATACCGTGTAAGATTACTAAAACGATTTGGGGGAAAACTCTTGTTTAGAACTAATTCGGAATTATAAGTAGCTAAAAGTAATTACAAAATAAATCACGAATAATTAACCATCTAAAAATGATTTTAAAAAAATAACATTGCAGAATAGACCACAAATAACATGGGGTGAATTTAAAAAGCAGAATAATTAAATTAATAAAATCAAACATATCATCATAAGTAGGCTACTTGGTTTCTAAAACTTGAATAAAAACTGTCAAGTATTACAATCAGTATAGTTGGTGTTGGAATTGTAGCAATATTTAGGTATTTAAAAATCATTTAAGTTTAAAAAGTTTAATTAAGTAGAAAAAGTAGGAGCGTTTTTTTATTTATTTCCTGTGATTAAACTAGAGATAAGCATCCATTTCAGACGGGATGATTTTAGAAATGCTTGTTCAATACGAATTAAATTAAAGTTAACTTTAACAGCGCAATATCGAACAAATTTTGTAGAAGAAATATTTCTAAACATCTTCCTTCAACCGAAAATGGAAATGGGGTTGAATTGCAAACGTACTTTCGAATGCCATCTTTAAAAACTTGCACATTTCAATACCATGTTTATCTCCATGTATGGGCCTTCCAGGATTTGGATGAAACTTAAAACCAATTTTAAACGACGGCAAAAGGATCAACGCTTCACTGCGTTAAGATTTCCAACAATTTTAGTGGGAAGCAGGCGAAATAAGTGGAATCAACCATGCACAAAATGAGATTCTAGCTTGTAATGCAAAAAAAAAAAAAAAAAAATTGGACATTGGAATTGAATTCTTGGCGAACGTCCCTAGATGTTTCCATGAATGCACAAGTTCATAGAAACATATAGCTTGCGTCTTAACTCCAACAGCACCATTCCATTGACCAAATGTTTTTTCGCATGCAAATGGAGAGAAGCATTTGTAAAATGTTCAGCAAGTGGCGCGTGTTCGGCCTTTGGAGACATTTTAGAAAAAAACTGGAGCAAATTTATTCCATTGTTTCAAAGTAATTTACATCCAGCTTTTACTGGTACTCGTCTAGTTTTGCAACCTTCAGCAGGCCTAAGCTGGATAATTGCATTTTATGTAGTCCTAAATATAACGAATGCACCACTACCTCACACTAACCACGTTCGTTTTAATCTGAATTTTGGAAATTATGAATGCACGATAATTTTGATTTAATGTGCAATCTGGTTCCTGGTGTAGACGAAGTTCGTCTGGCTTCTCTGATAAGCAACATAAAATAGCACTAAATTGCAAGTTTTCGGAGGATTTTTTTTTCTGTTTTGAATAAAGTTGAATTTGCGTAGGGCCTAAGTGAATTGTGCACCGTGCGTTTTCTTTTATGCAATTCCAATTTCATTTCATCCAAAATTGTGACAAATGATACGGCGGGCTGTTTGATCTACATTGACATGCAGGCAAAGCAAGATCTGTATAATAGCCTAACATGCAATTCGGCTATAGCGCCTACTGGTATAATCCAGATATCATGTGGAGTTGACATTAAATTTATTCGTTGAACAGGCAAAACGCAGTTGATAAATTGAATTACGACACTTTAAATTATTACACTAAAAGTCAGTTGTATATCTAGCTTTCGACATGACATCACGACTTAATCATTGTCACTAAATGAATGGATGGTGTACAGAATGTATTATAGATGAGCTTAACGGTACGATATTTTTTGTGGGATTATGTAAAAGCAACCGCCGTTATTTCATATGCCAACCCACAATGCGAGTTGCAATGCTTAGAGTGAACAACACACAAATGTCATGTCCTTAAAATGTTTTCATAAATCTTTTTTCCCCTTTAACGTGTAACTTGGAATAAGGTTAGCAAAAGTCAAGATTTTAAAACTATACATAGCCAACACGCTGCTTAAGCATTTAATATAATGTATAATTCTTTGCAGTAAAATTACAGTTAAAGTTAGCAAATAAAAAAATTAAAACCAAGATTTAATTGAAATGGCTGCATGTAATTAATGAGTGACTTTGTATGTTTGTAATCTAATTTTATCTAACCTATATTGGTGGCATATATGCCATACAAGATTCATATTTCAAATCGCTAAAACAATGTTCTATGTGGAATGACGATGAATTGGAGAATTACCTAATCAATATTCGAGATATATTATTTGTGCTTATAGCATGACAACTGGCAGTGATTTGTATTTCATTTCAGAGACATGCTCCTTTTTAAAAACGCAAAACTCACCGGAAAGGAAGCCGATTCTGACACAATTAACCTTTATTAAATTTTCGTATCCATGACAACGAATGGATGCTGGACGAGGGGATCGAAGGGAAACTATTTATTCGACAGCTGCATGCATTCAACGATGTAACATTGCATGATAAATGAAAACTATGCACGTATCAAAGAGAGGAGGACTAGCAAACAAGCTCCATTAATTAAAAGCAAAGAAAGAGCGTATTAAAAAGAAAACGCATTAGCTGTAAGCATGCATTAGAATCAACATTGAAGATGATATTACTGCTCGGAGACTTAGTTCATGGAAAAAATCACCGAGAAAAAATAATTTTGAATTTGGTAGTTCACATGTATAGTAACTATAATAACATAATTTGTTGTAAGAACTCACCAGAGTCCTGCTATAGCTCTCGAGTGGAAAAATAATTGCTTAAAACATCTAAGCTTTGCCATGGTATACGCGTTCTGCATTTATTACATTGCCATGGCAAACTTATTTCATTCTTGGATACTGTTATTTTATGATCAAATATGCCGCAAACATGTTTTCGGAAACAAAAAAGTATTTTCTAATATAAAACTCGGATATAAAACTTGTTCTCTTTGTGTTTTATGGTATTTGTTTGTTCTTCAAAGGTAAAGAAGTTGCAAAAAAAATGGTTTTTCGGGTAAAACCTTTTATTTATACATCACATGAACGGTGCTTTATTGTAGCGTTCGCTGTGGTAGAAGTTGCACTTTTGAATATAAAAAAATTCTTAATCAACGACTCAACGTATAAAGAAAGTTTACACTATGGAGCACTCACGACGTCACGGGTCATGCGATTGATGTCACAACCTCGCTTCGTATAATAGCCGTTCTACGTTGATTTATATATGTATATAACGCATTTTCAAATTTAAATGGCAATTTTTTTATCTTAATAATGATAACGAACTGTACTAAAATCGGATGATACCAATATTACATGAGACTGAGCTGCACTCAAAATTTAAGCTCTCTAAGATTTGTAAAATTTTCAAAAAGTTTGAAAAAACCAACCAATCCAACTCCGTTCGTCAGAAGTTAATTAATAGGTTTTAATAAAAATAATAATAAAAGTTTTACATCGATGATTCTTATATTTTAAAAAAAATATATTTTTCCAAAATTTGTGTTTCAACAAAAGTAATTCTAACTGATAACTTTCCCAATAGAAGAGGCTGATGCTGTGAATCACCTTTACAGGGATTGGAGCATTTTATATCAGATAATTAAAAAAATGTACGTAGACTAACCTGAGCGTTTTTTCTCCATGATGCAACATTATTATGGTGTATTTTTGCAATAATTTAACACAAAAAAATAAAACGACTTATCTGCTCTTTTTGCAACAGTAGCAAAGAAAAATATACTTATTCATTATATAATTTCGAATATGAGTTTGCTTGATGTAAAACGTAACGGCAAGAGAAAAGTTAAAGCTTTGTTGTTTCATTGTTAAAATAATATGTACATGTATGGTAATGACAATGATTTCCAAAATATTAGGCAATTAATTTTGAAAAACTCAAATGAATATCTCCAATGAGAGCGTGAGTAGATACAAAAGCCATCAATTAAAGATTACAGCTAGCCAAAAATGCTTATTTGAAAAGCTTTCCTCTCCATATTAACAAATGCATTTTAAGAAATTGTAATGAGTTTTTTATCCAAAGTAATGAACCTATTAATGTATAATCTAAGCTGCATCAATGTCAGACGCGCATCCTTTAAAACTGATTCCAATTAAGTAATCATTTTTGTAATTACTTTACTCACCAAATATAATACAAAACGTAATTAAATGGCAATTTCCTTTTTTATAGTAAGCCACGAAGTTTACAGACGCCTGCTATTTCGTGCGTTGATGCGTGCTTTAAAAACCAGGATAATGTACAATTTTACATGTACATTACATGTAGGGCCTACTATATCAGCCTTTGGAATTCCAAAGCAATGACGGCAATAACCAGTTTGCAGCATTTGTAAAATTTTATAATGCATTTATTTGCCTCATAAAAATGTGTTGTTTCATTACAGGATATAAAATGGAATTTAACAATAGTAAGAAAATATACTAAGAAAAATATCAAGAAAACAAGGAAAAACTAGAATGGTGTGATTCAAATTACAGATGTAATGAGATGGAATCTCTAATTGAATATCAAGGATTATAAAATATATACATCCTTATATATTAAAACACATACGTTTATCTTGGTTCGTTGGTTAATTATGATGCAAGATTACTTACACCTTCTTCACACCAACGTTGATGTAGATCAACTGATGTGGATCAAGAAAACTTTTGCGTGTTAATACTGTGCCCTGTATACTAGGTCATGTGACCAGTTTAACTGAGTGCTGCAGTGTGAATTAACACGCAAAATTTTTCTTGATCCACATCAGTTGATTTACATCAACGTTGATGTGAATCAGGTGTTACAACTTACTAAACTAACTCTGAAAACCTACGGCATCAATACAGTCGTCATTTTTTCCCAAACGTGTAAGCATAAGCCTACATTGTTAAATGGCTTACCGGCTTACGTAAACACTTCCCCATCCCTTTGTTAAAGCCCAATGTTGCGGCTGACGGCTTACCTTTCATCGCCGGCTTGACAGCCGAATAAATCGGCTTCACAAAGGGATAGGGGGACGCGATAAAGGCGTCATGGCCGCGATTTCTACTTTCTACGCCAAATAATGAGTGTTTTAACAAGCTGAAAAAGCACCGTAGGTGCTCTAGGTAACCAGGTTCTGTATTACTAACTTGCATAACTTTTTAGTCAATGAGAACTGTATGTTCCAGAATTGATAATTCAACTTAAATTTTAACACCACATATACCACATACTGTACATGTATACCGGCTAAAAACTTCAGAACTAGAACAGTTTTTGCCAATATTATGATTTGTATATAGAGCTTTAATTGACCTCAGTCCCTCCTTCGCTCGGGATTCAAACTTTCAGTAAAATTTAGGAGCCATCCACGAAATATGATCAGTCATAGGGGGAGGGGGAGATTTGTAAATTCCGGACACTGCCAATAATGGGAAAAGGGGAGTTAGAGTATTCCGGACGTCCTGACAGAATTCTCCCAGATTACCCTATTAAAAATTTAAATATCAGGGAGTTAAGATAACAATTTACAAACAATTCCAGTGAAACAAAGGAACAATTTTAGTATTTGTACCAAATATCAGGCTAAAATATCAGAAATTCGTGAAATTTGTCATAATTTTAACAAATACTAGTATATAATAAGGGTACTCAGACAACCGAGCATATTTTTGAGGAATGAAACGGTTCCTCAAAAATTTTTATTTTT
>JAQGCC010005581.1:0-11314 GCA_034698905.1 Xestoiulus laeticollis
AAGATGCACTGCGCATGCGTGGAGCTGTCCGCCTCCGCCTGGCGGACAAAATCCGCCTAGATGTGAATCCGGCATTAACATTAAGGGTTTATCAAAATTATGGTATCGTCACTCAACTATTGAAACCGGAAAGCCGAGACTGGCAAACACCGTGTCCAAAAACCTCTGCAGTTGTCCTCTCTTGTTGGCATCTCTTTCCCGAGTGCCTATAATATCGTTGATAAATGATAGCGTGAAGAAGCCAGCTTGAAGAAGCTTAAAAGAGAAGAAAAAAAAAAGCATTGTTTTAAAAGCAGTGTATCAACCTCGTATTGTCAGCAATCATTCCAATTTTGTACTCAACTATAAATATTGTTGAGAATCCATAAATCATACATTGAGAAAGATTAAACGAGAATTAATAACTATTTATTCGAGTGGGAAAAAACGATGAACTGCTTCAGATGAAAGTCAATTAGAACAACAATAAAACGAATTGCTCAAAAAAAGAACACATTTGAAAAAAATGGAAACGCACGTGAAATAGAATGCACGTGAAAAGGAATGCACGTGAAATGGAAAAGCACGTGAAAAGGAATGCACGTGAAATAGAGAACGCACGTGCTGCTTGCATGTGCTGATCAAAATTAAGCAGCAACACAGAAATGTGCGCCATAAGCAAATGAGATACATACAGTATATTGTATCTCTATACACATATCAAAACAAGAAAGTTATTGCCACGAAATAAAAACACTGCTCGCATATGAACGGCAGTAAAGTGCACAGCGGGAAGATTCCGCACGGTCAATATCTCGGAATCTAAGGAATGTGGATGATGGGAAACACCAGTTAAATATATTGTAAACAACAAATTGGGCAACACTTGTTCTTTGAATCATTTCACGAGTTTTCACCGCAGGATGCGGTACAGCTGTAGTCCGTAAACCTCGGTGGTATACGAATTAAAATACGTCAGCTGATAATAAATATGCTAATTTTGACTTTCTTCCCTGCTTGCTGCCGAAAAATATAATGCAATCGTTGTTTTTGTTTTCAACATATGAATAAACTGTAGCGATTTCCAGATGTTCATGTCATGTGCAATGAATTGCAAAATGAGCCGATCGAGCTTTTAACTCGAGACCTGACAACACTTATTTTCCCGTAAATTCTTGCTGAAAAAGATCAAACTACATTGGATTAATCGATGACAACTCTGGAATGTTATGTCCACTAGCTTGATTTGATATTTGAAAGGCACTATTGAAAGTTTGTGCAATGTCTTTGTGCAATGTAGGGTAGATTGGGGCACATTTGAACATTAAGATTATATTGTAGACAGCTTTTCTTTAAAATGAAAATTTCCAAATGTTTATGTGGCAGCACAAAAACTACATATTGGGATGTAGTTTCAAGTTACAGGTGGAAGGCCTGCACACAAAGTTAATTATGCTTGATTTCATGTTTTTTGACAGGTAAAGTAATTTTTCAAAATAAAGTTCGCAATTTTTGACAGGGGTCTATTTCTAACAAGGATTGGTTACAATGATACCTACATGTACATTATATTTAGTTCTTTGCATGGTCTATTTTATAGATTGGTCAACATTTAAGATATTATACACTTCCACATGGTCATTTAAAGCACTAAGCCTCTTGATGCAAAATGGGACACTTTCAAACTGGAAGCACATTTCAATGGGCCAATTGCCTTTTTATATTTGTTTTAATTTAGTTTTGCATAAATTAAACATTCAAATAGTTTAAATACGTTGAAAATTGTAATGTACATGTGTACATGACAGTATTGATCGTGGTGCATGCCTGTTTTTTTCATAATAGCCTATTTATGGTGCGATTTTACAAAGCCAAAAAGCTTTGGTCTTAAGTTAGACAAATACAAAGTACGTTAAAATAGTTCAATTTGTGCTCAATACACATGTTTCAATAAACAATGTGTTTGAATATGTTAAGGTATTTATTTGCCTGTTTTTAATTAAAATTAGTGCCCTGCACCATCATGGGACAGATTTGAACAAATTAAAAAAAAAAAAAAATTCAAATGATTTAAAACACTGTAACAATTCAATTAAGATTCTTGCAAAAAAATTGGGAATAGAGGTAAACACAAACTAACCAACTATAGTGTTGGAAATTAAAAGAAAAACTATTAAACAGCTGGAAAAAAAATATTTTGTAAAAAAGTTCAAATATGACCCACTCTCCCCTACATTCTTGGAAGTACGAATTAATTGGATCAAGACTACTTTTCAAAGTTGACGCCGGTACAAAACCTTGCTTCTAGAATAATAAAATTGAAAAGCAAAGTAACAATTAACAAGAATTGCATACATTTAATGTATAGTTTTTCTATTAAAGTATATTTCACTATTTTCTTATCAAGGAATTCTTCAATTTTCACTGTAAAAAAAATCATTTATTAATCTCTGCTGGTAGTTTCAAGTTCAAATATGATAATTATTATCATAGCACGATATCAAGGTTAAACTTGGTAATTTTCTTAATAGTGAGAATGGCAGGTGACATATAGAAGTACATTACATACATGCACATGTACTTTTGAATTAAAATAATTGAATTCAAAATGAAGCAATACGCGTACATGTATTGTAAACAAGCGGTTAGTCAACTTTTCATTGACAAGGTCATTACTTCATGCCATCTTGGCTTTTAGTTTATTTTGTTTCATCTAAATGTACATGTATTTATTTAACACGTCAAGGTCAAACAAATTAACACCAGATCCAAAGAACACGCCATCATTAAGCTTGTCTGATTAAGTCTGATTAACTATTGCAATTAATTTAACTTGACAATGTCTGACAAGCAACACTTCAATTTTTTTTACTTCAGAAATATTACTTACTTCGATGAAAGCTTTCCAACTATGATAAAAAATTATTTCAGTTTTAGTGCCACTAAAGTAAAGTAGCCTACACCTTGGTCTATAGCTACACAATTGTGGCACACTGAACAATTAAGGGGCCTCATATTCTCAAGGCACACCATTAATTTATAAAGAACATCAACTAATTAATGTCTACAAATAGTACAAGGATGTGGTCATGAAAATTATTTTTTATATGGTTTTGATCATGACAACCAAGTTATTCCAACCAACATTGCCATATTCTACTACATTCTTTCTGTGACATGAATGCCATGTTTTTATATAATGATCTCATCTTTTTTGGGTTAGGTTCCCATTAAAAAACAGCATTAATAACTGCATATTGCATATTCACTGCATGCATTTAGATTTCTGCAGTTTTTATCTCAAAATCGCATAAAACTGGTTTCCACATAAATTAATTTTTCAACGTCCTTGGCATTTCCAGCTTTACAAATATTTTCCCCTGACTATCCTGTACGTCCGACGATTGAAAATTTAAAAATACATGTACATGTACATTATAACATTTCATCTTGGTAGCCTATCACACAAACTAGGCTACTATTAAAAAGGGTTTTTACCTCATCATATCTGAACTAAAAATCTGAGCTAATGAGTTTTTTTTTATTTTGAGGTTAACGATTTCAATACACGTGCCATTAAATGTAGGCTACATGTATGTAGGCTGCAGTAGATCGAAACTGTCTAAAATAATCCTTGTAAAATATCATCCTCTTTAAAATAATAAAATATGGGTCCTGACCGGTCCCAACTTGGTACACAAGCATACAATAATAAACCTCCATAAAGTGATATTTAATAATTTGTATTGGTCTTAATGATATCAACAATGGAATTGCAAAAAAGTCAAACATGAATGTCAGGGAGATCCAGAGCAATTAAACTTTGCTAAATAACGACTGGCTCATTTATAGACTACATACATGCATATGGATTGAAAAAACGGGGAAATTCCCTATATTGTAGCTGTGTAGATAGTTTTGACTAATATAGTCAGCGACATATGAAAGATTTAAAAAGATTTTGCAACAGATGACCCATGAAATATTCAAAAAAGGGAAAATCTTTATTTTGCAGCATGTTTACTGATGAACCTTTCTAAAATAATATCTATCCCTTGTCCCAAGAATATTATTTTCGACAGGGTCTACTGCATGTAGTAGGCCTACATAAACATGTAGTAGTAATTAAGAGTATTATAACAATTATAATTTTTGGTTTAAAAACGTGCAAAAACATGTCTATTTTTAACGTAAAATGTTGAAATGATAGATGAACCACATGTCTAAAATATTATTCTCGACAGGTTTTACTAGTAGGCCTATATACATACATGTATATGTATATAGGATAATGTTTTTGCGCATTTTTAAACCAAAAATTATAATTGTTATTAATACTCTGGTTACTATTTTAAAAGATTTTGCAACTATATATACACTGTAGCATGTTTACAGATGACTCATGAAATATTCAAAAAGGGGAAATTCCCCTATTTCAATATATATATATGTATAAATGCTACAAATGTATATAGGTAAACAAATGCATATTTCAGAATTATTTTCACACAACCAGTTATTATTTATTACAAAAAATGTAAAAATGGCCCACTCAACAATTAATAACAATTATAATCTTTGGTTTAAAAACGTGCAAAAACATTATCGTAAAATGTTAAAATGAGTTTAAAAAGGAATCCCCATTTCTATACATGGTTGAGTGTGCCATATATCTTTACATTTTTTGTAATAAATAATAACTGGTTATGTGAAAACAATTCTGAAATATATGCAATTGTTTACAATTTTCCCTTACTTCATAGTTATTAATCTATGTCATAGCTATCAAATTTCTCTGGCAATTCGAGATTTCCTACGTATGTAGTACACGTAATCTAAAGCGTTTTACATCGCGTGTAATACATATAATAGCGCTATTTTAAGAGTAGATTAATAGAAGAGATATAGTAAAAATTGAAAACGAATGAATGAAAATTAAACGAACCAAATTCCAAAAAGTGAGGTATTTGAATCTGCCTCCAGAACTGTCATGCCTCACTTTGATTGCATCTGGGAACTTGAGTTTGCACAGGTCGTAATAAACGGTGAAAATGAAGGCGCTGGCGATTACAAAATGAAATAATTCACGAACAGCCATCCTGAGAATTAAGATTAATCAAACGACACAATCAAAATCTAAATGAAAAATGCCAGACGAATCACGAATGGAACGAATGAGAATAAAAAAATGGAATCGGATAGGGGAAGGAACATTCTTACCAGGCACGTGCAATGCTCGATTCTCAATTCCTTATATTTAAATAATTAAATAAAATTGACATTGAATTTGAATTCCATGACATTGAATATGTCATGAATATGCCATGACATTGAATATGATCAAACATGGTTAAATTACAGATTTGACATTCTTGTGCTTAATTTATATTTTTTTAAATCCAAGTCTGATAATCGATACTTTATGTCTGGTGTTTATATTAATGAGATTTGTCCTACTTCTATCCGCTCGCGTATTATAGTTAAAACATTGAAGCTGTTTTCGGGTATGTTATTTATTAGTTTAAAACCTCCTTTAAATAAATGTGTGTTATTTTAGGAGGTTAATATGGATGTTTATAGAATCGTGGAGTTAAAATTAAATTTATTGTTTTATACCTTATGTAAGAGTTAGTAAGAGTTATTTAGAGAGATAGGATGCAATCATGGTAAAGCGTGGTTAAAAAATATATCTGAGAGTCCCAACATGGCCGTCTGATCGAAGGAACGTTCGCCAGCCTGTATCTGTGAGAAGTGTTTACATGTTAATATTTGTCTTTTTATTAACAAATAAGACTATTAATAAATACGGCAAACATCCCTGCATCCGATAAAAATCATTTTGTCGATGTTGTTATCGTGCAAATGAAGCTTAGTTGCATGTTTGCGTTGCCTGAATAAGTGCAGCAGCCTATGGCTTCTTGTCCTTGGAAAAGTAGCATTGTTTACAATGTTTGTTTTTCTCATAAATATATATATTTTTAAAACCTTGAAATGAAAACTAGAATTAATGCAAATTCGTCAGATATAGTTAAAATGCATTTATACGCTAGTTTCGTATTTTTTTCACGCATGTCTAGGACGTAAAACATTGTCTTATTTGCTATAACATACAATAATGTATGCATGTAGGAAACTTTGCAAAATCATATCAAAAAATTTGCAAGGCGAGAGCTTTTCTGAGAATCATAGAATTTAGATCTATTTCTTAGCTGATTATATATGGTGAAAGTGTTGTTTCCTGCATGACACGCATCTTATTCTTTCTCTTATCATGATTTAGACATTTATTTTTGGGTGAAATGAACGTACAAGGTTCAAATTCAGGTCACAAACCTGCTTTTTATGTTTTGCCGCAGAAATACTTGCGTGGCCGGAAGACACTGACTGACTGAACAAAGTGCATAATCCTCTTGAGTATTCCTCATCTTCCTATCCCGAGCGGATCAGCGATTGAAAGTGGCAAAGATTCCCTGAATTAAGTTTTCTTCTAGCATCTCATCGGCTGTTTTTTCGTACGTTGAACAAGGACTGTTGTCACGGTGAGAAGCCGGTGTCGAAATTTGAAGTTTCAAAAGTCATAAGAGTGCAAATTTCGAGGAAATCTGTAAAACCAGTCCCCTTAATTCGGTACGGACACTTGACTTTCCTGTTTTGACGACCCTGTTTGCCGTGGATTTTAACGGTTTTCACTAGGACCATTATGACTTTTGAAACTTCCAAGTATACTATCTCTAAAACAACAAATTCCGTTAGAAGTAGCATCCGTCACTTTTGTTAGCAAGCATCCGCATTCGTCCCTTCGGACAGCTGACCTTTATGGCTCTAGATTTCTACTGCCGATGTCTAAACATCCGGATCCACGTCGAAGGCGGCAGCATATCAGAATCGTTTGAGAATCATGCCGACGATGTGACCAAATCGGACCAATTCTTCGCGGGAGCAATTTTGGTTATAACACCTAAAGGAGCCGAAATACAGAAGGTTCCGATATACAGATTCAAAGCAAAGACAATTAGTTTTGAATTATTCTAATAAATGTAGTTGGCTCACAGTATAACGAATTAACGCCAAAGAGATTTGCAATTCGTTCGTTAAATTGGGTGTTTGTAATACTGAGAAATCTGTTTTTTTTTAGTTATTTTTGCTGCCTTAAATCAGCGTTAGATATGAACTTTTAAAACCATCCTTAAAATCAATTAAAATATAAATCTTACGATGCAACAGGATGTTCTTTGTCTCTTGCCTTTGACATTGAATTGCCCTTCATTATAAACTGTCCTTTAGTAACCGTCCGTTATATCGAGAGCTGACTGCAAAAGGAATAACAATTTCAAATTGTTTACGGCTTAATGCAGAACGTTTGTCAACTACTCTTTCGTTGCAGAAACTGCGATGTCTAGCTCACGAGCGGGTGAACGAAACGTGGAAAATCAACGTTTGTTTGAACTGCGGCTTAGAGACTCACGCTTTCTCCGCCAAGGAAGAATGCTGTCTGTGCAAGATTTTCGTTTCCGCGGCAATGCAGCGCAACACGACAACGGCCAACCTCGCTACGACTTCCAAGAGCTTTTCTCCGTTATACAAGGTTCTCGTTCCTCAACAACCGAAAGGTGCTGCTTTTCTTTCGAAAGCGACACGTAACCCAAAAATTAGCTAATTGTTTGTTTCTTTCGAGTACCCTTAACGAGATTGTCTAACATTTACTTATTATCTGTCTCCAGAACACTCCGCGTCGTGTCTACCTCTATTACCGCGCAGCCAACTCCACAGTCAAATTGCGGAGCTAAAAGCACTGACGATACGGCGTTTAAACGCCGAAAACGAATTTCTGCTCGAGAGGATAAGGTTGAAATCTTGTTCATAAACTTAAACACCGATTTTTGTTATCCGATGGATTTTACCCAAATTCTTTCTCGTGTTTTAGGAAGTTTGAGAACGAACAGATGTCTCTGTTTAACGAGCTACAGGCCCAATCGCAGCGCGATCAAAATGCTTTAACACAGTGAGTATCGGCAGCCGTTGTAGTTAGATCCAAATGTAGTGCTTTTTGGCAAATTGGCATTTTTCGCTACGTATTTTCAGGATGCTTATTAACCATTACTCGGAAGACGATAACGGCAGCAGAAAACACTCCGACGAAAACCCAGACGACTCTAAAACGGTAAGTAAAACAATTTTTTTACTCTTGTCTCTCCTCGATGAATCCAATTAAAAAATGCCTGCTTTTTTATCTTATCGAAAGAGGGAATCAAAGTTGCAGAAAGCTCAACCCGTTGCGATTTCGAGCGGAAAATTCCAAAGTCCCCGCATCAGTCCCGTACCGAAATCGAGGATATTACCCGTGCACGATTCGAGTGAGCGTATTTCCCGTCTTAATTCCCCATCGTTGCAGTTTCGTCCAATTAGGAATTTGTATACTTTTCGCTAGTTTTCGTGATGGACGACGAAGAGACCGAGGAGGAGGTTCGAATGGAAGGCAGCTTGCACGACGATAGCGAAGTCGAAGACGTAGTTTCCGATCTCACTTCGGACGACGAAGCCTTCGTGGACAAAGCCGAAGATTCTTTCAAACTGTACGCCACGTCTTTGCCCATCGCAATTTCGAGTCACTGGAAGACTTCGCAATGCGGGCAGGAACAGGATAATTTTGGGGTAATTCAGACAAGTTTTTTTTTGGTTATACGTACTTGCAGGTATCCCAGCCACTTTTAGGTATAAAAATATAAGAATTATAACACAGGATGGCAAACACTTAATATTCATATTCAATATTTAGGACTTTTTCAGATTAAATTTTAAGACTTTTTAAAAGTTAAAAGTAACTTTTTTAATTGTATACTATAGAATTTTATTTTTAATTCGCATTTATGCCAAAATCAGGACAAAATTTACTGTTTTTAGCGCATCAGATTTGTAATTTGTAAAACAAAAAAAAAATTGGGGTCCCCATTTCCACTTTCAAAATGGGCTTCCATCCCCCTTACAGAGGGGCTATTTCTTAATCAGTTTTATACTTATTCAACATGCTTTTATCATAAAATGCACAATTATCTGCTTATCTGCGCAAGAATTTTCTTGGACTGGGGCAACTTCAACTTTTGAAACATTTTTATAAAATACTAGCTGGTTTACCCAGCGTTGCATGGGTTGACAGGTTGAAGATTGAAAGTACCTTTGCGTACTCGTTTTGCTGCCCCACCCTAACCTAAGCTAACCTAAAATAAAACCAATTAATCTAATTTTTTTTACATATTATGTCCTCACTTAAAACCAATCCTCTCTTTTGCCATTCCTACATATTAATCCCCCCTTCCCAGGGAGAGTTACCAGACGCAAAATCTAAAAGGTGGTAAACTCACCCAGGGGTGAATACAACTTACATATGTATAATGTATGTATGTGTATGTGGTGAAACCTGATAAAATGCACTTAACTTATCATTTGCACATATTGCAAATGCATTCATGTGGATTCTGACAAATCAATACCCCCCTATCTAAATCTAAAATGTGGTAAACTTACCCGGGGGTGTATACAACTCCTCATTGACATGTGCACAAATTGCACAAACCTTAAATTTGTGCACATGGTAAGTGTGTTTTTCATTTGAACGCTACGCTCCCTGAGCGCTGTGTGTAATTTGATAGGCAGAGCGATTAAGTACGGAAATTCCCCCACCTCCCCGGGTAGCGGGCAAACCGGTGGTAAACCTTCCCTGGGGTGTTTCATCCCAATCGGATGAACAGTTTAGGAATGCATAAAGGACAAACAGACAAACATTCATTTATATATATATATAGATTTAGGACTATTTTAGGACTTTCAGGACTTGTTTGTAACCCTGGTTATTACAATCCTGTACAAAAGTTTATGAAAATATAGGACGGCTGGGATACCTATGACAGTAACTTGCTATTTTTCGTTAAATTAGGGTCTGGATCGAGACAAAATGGATGATCCCACTTGGATCGCAGCTAGCATTCAAGCGTTGGCGATGAGCGTTTGCGGAAACGATGGAACGGAGATGTTCGGAGCCAGGCCGCGACCCAGGCTCAACACCCTGGATTAAGATCTCGATCAAGATCTGGCTAGCGCACGGATACGGACCTAGTTTAGGATCCCGAAATTTGTTTCTCCCCTCGTAAAAAAAACGATACTAACCACACAAAAAAAGTCACGATGAAAGATAACAGATTTAATCCATGAAGAAAGGTTGACCGTTCTTATCCCTCCGCTGCGTCAAAACTTCGCATCCGGTTTCGGTCACTAAAAACGTGTGCTCGAATTGGGCGGAACGCTTCCCGTCCTTGGTTACGGCGGTCCAGTTATCCGGCCATATCTCGTCTCTCCACGTACCTACGATATTTTAAAACGGACAGAAAACCATAAACGTGCGGCAAGAAATCCAGAGGATAAACGAAAAGCAAAGCGTCGAGAAAAATAAAAAAGGGCATTATCGAATAGTCTTTTTTGTACCTTCGGATATCATCGGTTCTATCGTAAACGTGTTCCCTGAAACGAAAAAACAAATAAAAATTATAACGTCTTCGCAAATACGAGCGTTTATTTCGATTTTGAAATTGAACGGCGAGTCACGTACCGGGTTTCATGATTCCTACGGCTTTGTTTTCTGGGAAAGATAAAAACATTTGATTTAACGAACATACTTAGATGAAAGTTAGCATTATTTATGATCGGGTTAACAATGTTTCTTATAAGCGTAAAGCCGCGTTCACACCACGTGGAAATATAAAACATTATACAAAACACAGTTTCGAAAAACTGTTTCGCAACACGCATCTCGGAAAAATTTATGGAGCAAACACCGCAAAACCAAATTCCCATAAACAAAGATGTAAGTGATTTTTTTCCTCTCGGCCATCACGCTTCTGTGTGTGAGTTTCAGTAAATTTAATGCCGTGGCTTATACCTGCTTTAAGATTTATCAATTACAGTAACGTGCTTTACCTTTTTTTAAGGTTTTTTACCTTTTCAAATTGAAATCGGCGATTCGTTCGGGCGATACTAAATATAGAAGCGCATGTTTATCGTTTTTCTCGTTTGCCTTTGGTTGAAGCGCCGTCTGATTGCAAAACCATGTGAAAAAGTGTTTCCAAAATTCCTTTGATCGAGACCGACTCTTGCCGGATCGCCAAAGTGTTTCATAAAACATGACAAAGTCGTGTTTTATGAAATAGAAAGGTAGGTGTGAACGCGATGGTTTATGCATTTTGTTTCTGCGCGGTGTGAACGCGGCTTAAAGCCCCGTTCTCACGGAGCCAATAAAGCCGCGACTTTCCTGTCACGATTGCAGTTTCCATCGTGCGAACAGTTT
>JAQGCC010005582.1:0-11314 GCA_034698905.1 Xestoiulus laeticollis
CATTTTTCATTATTTTTAACCAATTATTAGAAATGTTCCACCATTTCCGTCCCATTATCGACTATTTCATGCCATTTTATTTTGTTTTTGATCATTTTTCACAAGTTTCAACTAATTATTCGAAAAAAACCGATAGACCTATGCCTTCTTCAACTTCATCATACAAATTAGAATCATCTGCAAAAAGTTTAGAATTACTAGAAAGTGATTTTGGAAAGTCGTTTATGAATAGCAGAAAGAGTAAGGGTCCAAGGACGCTTCCCTGTAAAGAACGTTTTTGGTGTGGTACGTTGCTTACATGGGTATCAAGGCATTATTGGTTTTGCTTTGATTTTCCACTATGGCAGAATCCCTGTTTTGCCTTGATTTTCGTCTATGGAGTTTCCATGTAAAAGTTCGGACCTTTTGCAAACTTCAGATTCAGTTGCATTTTTCTTAGAGTTTGGTGGACGTCCTCGTTTCTTTGGTGTTTTGGGCATCATTGGTAAATTGTTAGATTCATCTGTTGTAGTTTCAATAAGTTTTTGTTGATTTGGAGGTCTGCCTCGTTTGTTGTGTCTGAGTACCCGTTGTACCTCAGTTTCACAATTGTTGTGCACTAGTGTGATGTCTCGAGCATTGTAGGTGCCAAATGACACTTAATTTTTGTCTGGTGTGATCTCAGATCTCTTACATTGTTGGAGTAATGATCTTCTTGATGGTGTATTCTCCATCTCTTCTGGGTGCGGCCAACTTAGATGAAAAACCTTTAGTGGCGCAGCTTTGTATTTTTGCTGTGATGAATACTTGGTCTCCCACCTGGTAATCAGGAGTTGTACACTGCAGATTGTGTTTGGTGCATCTGTAATGTCTTGCGCCTATTCTAATTTGACTTTGACCACAAGTAGATTTCCGGTTAATTCTTGTAGGAATCATAGAATGTGTTTCGAATGTACTTATAATCGTGACAGTGATAGCCGAACTGTAAAATGTTGTCATGTGGGTTTCTTGGTTGTCATCTGAAGGTTTGAAAAAATGCACTGTATCCTGATGCTGAGCTGAGAGAAAGTGTTCTACCACAATAGCCAATTTGAGTTTAAAGTCCCTGTGCTTGCGTTTAACAGGGTTTGCTTGCGAGAGATACTGTGCGATTCGTTGGATCTTGAATCCTATGGCTTTCGAAGTTTGCTCCAGTATTACAGATATGAACTGAGGTCCGTTGTCGCAACGGATTGCTTTTGGTTTGCCAAACCTGAGACATATTTCTTTAATGAGAGTTTGGGAGATTGTCTCTGCTCGACCATCACAGATAGGAAAAAGTTCGACCCATCCTGTGGCGATGTCGCAAATGGAAAAAATGTACGTGCTGCCTGATGTTGTAGGAGGGAATGGTCCCACGAGATCGATAGCGAGTGTTTCAAATCGCTGCGGTATGACAAGGGTGTGGTGTCAGCAGTGTTTTTTGCTTTGTATTTTTGACATTCTGGACACTGAGATACATGAGTTTTCACATGTTTGCCGCATGCCTGGCCAATAATATTGTTGTGTAATTCGGCTAATGGTAGCTTGGCTACCTGGCTGGCCAGCTTCGGCATCATCATAGTTCCATCTGATGACTCTGTGCTGTAGTGCAGTGGGAACGACCAGTCTTGGTTCATCATCTTCAAGGTCTATAAAGGACTCCAGCATTGATGGTGTATCCTCTTTCCAGAAAAGTTCTAGCCTCGAACTCTGAGAGATCTTTGCTGCCTTCAAGAGATCTGATGATGTGCACACATTGTTGATCTTGCAGCTGCATTTTTCAAAATTCTTCTGCTAATATGGGTTATTCATCTGTCAGGAATTGATGTATAAGGACAACTGGTTCGGGTGTCCCTGAAGTTCTTGAGAGGAGATAGCGAGGCTGTTCGCCTTACCAGGTATGTATTCAACATCAAATACATATTGTTAGATCTCCTTTATCTAACGTGCCACTCTGCTTCGTGGTTCTTTATTCTTAATTATTTGACGAAGTGGGGAGTGGTCAGTATGAACAATAAAAGTCAGGCCATCTACGTAGCCTCGGAATTTCTGCACTGCCCAAATGACAGCGAGTGCCTCCTTTTCGGTTCATGAATAGTTGGTTTGTGCAGGGTTAAAGGACTTGGAAGCGTACACAATTACTCTAGTCTTCGCCTTCACCTTGCCCAAGTACTGCACCCATTTCGTCAAGCGCAGTTTGGCTGAATAAGGATAGGTGCTGTGCACAAGTGTTGTTTGAGCTGGTCGACTGCCTGTTTGCAGGCTTGGTCGAAGTGGAACGGAATATCCTTTTTGCAAAGTTTGTGCAACGGTGTGGCAAATGTTGATAGATTCATAATTAATTTTTTGAACCATTTGCAAAATGCTATTAATGATTTTAACTGCTTTATGTTTTTTGGATATGGCATGTCTGCTATGGCAGCAACTTTTTCAGGGTTAGGACTGATGCACATTAGTGAGATGATGTGGCCAAGGTACTTCAATTTGTGCATGAAGAAGTAGCACTTGGTTCGTTGAAATCCAAAGTTTAGCGCTGAGAACTTTAAAAAAACTGTTTCAAGATCTTGGACATGCTGTTCGAATGTGTCGCTGCCAACATACAAGTTGTCTTGATAGGCTGCGGCTAAAATCTCTGGCCGAAACTTTATCAACCACTCTCTGACAATGGGCTGCAAAGTTTCGCGCACCCATCGGCATTCTGGTGTAACTGTAAGTCCCAAATGGTGTGATGGTCAAGAAAAATTGCTGTGAATCGTGGTGGATTGAAATCTGCCAGTAGAAGTTGTTTAGGTCTAATGTGGACATGCACAGTTTGGCTTTTATTTCGGCTATTAAATTGTCGATCCTTGGTAGTGGGTACTGGTATTCGGTGGACTTCCCTGGTTTTGGTACCAAGAGGGAAGGAGCTGTTCATGGTGATTTGGATGGTTTCATAAAACCTTTGTTGATGAGACTTTCAATTTGTTCTTGTAGAAGTTGTTTCTTTTTAGGGGAGACTGTATAAGCTCTGCATGCTGATTTTTGAGCGCCAGGTTTTATTTTGATTTTCTGTGGTTCTACGAGCAGGCTGTGTGGGTTCTCGAAAGACAGTAATGTTGTCTTAGAAAATCATTTGCCTCGCAGTTTTGAGGTTTTGTGAGGAAAGCGCCCTCATCTTGACAAATAGTGACTTCCTGAACATCTATGTTAGCACAGGATGCCAGTTGTTTCGGAGTTATTGGTTGTTCTGATATTTGCAACTTTGTAGGTTCAGTTGGTTTGACGTTTGGAAGTTGTTTTGTTTCTATTTGCTCAAATTCAAATTTCCAGGTAAGATCATAGCAGTTTAGTGTGATTGCTGCTTAACATAAAAAATCCATACCTAGAATGATATATTCGGTATTATAGGATGGAATGACCACCATTGGGTGTGAGTAAAATCGTCCTTATAATACAATTGGCCCTTTAGTTAAATAGACCTGGGTTTCTGCAGGTTTTTGATCAGCCGTCATTGGTAGGTTTTGTTGTCGCAGCTTTGTGAGCAAAGTTTGGCCTCCAAGTGATGCATTAACACCTGTGTCGAAAAAGACCCGTTGTTTGATGTTTGCTATTTCACATTCTGCATAGACAATCTGTGTATGGATTGTTGGGACTGTTGTAATAGCGGTATTTAACTTTGTTGGATCTTCGGTGATTGTTATGTGACGGAAAGCTACGTTTCTAGCTTGGTTCATGTCTTTGCATCTTGGGCAATCCTGTGGGGATGTATTGCGAAGTTTTAGTTTTAACCTGACGTCCATTATGATTTTAATGCTGACCCTATTGCATGGACATGCAAATTCAAGACGGCCACATTTAGTTTTAATGCACGCTTTAAGGACCTTGATTAAATAGAGGCATCAGTGTATCATGATAATGTAGCGACTATTTTTGATAACATCATATCAAATGTATTACATGATACTAAGAAACACAACATGGTTCGCTTTCACATGGGTAGCAAAGCCTGGAAGCGATCCATCAATACACCATATATGCGTGTTGATGAGCTGACAGGAAAATGCATCCTAGATGAATTTATGAAAGGTGACAACAGACAGGAATAATTTGTATGGCTAGAACAATAGTGGTTGCCATGGCTACAAAGCGGGTCTACCATCTTGCTTCGAATACAGTATACGAATTTCAGGGGTGTTATTATCATGGGTGTCCAAAGTGCTATACACCTGTGACGAATAACACGTTCTGCCACTGCACCATGGGAGAGGCTCATGCTCAAATCCTGGATCGTACTCATGAGCTAAAAGATCGCAATTACAATTTTATCGAGATCTGGGAGTGTGAGTCTAAAGAGTCTAAAGATCTAAAGATGGGCAGTAATGCACCTGACTTTGTGA
Organism: Xestoiulus laeticollis; assembly: GCA_034698905.1. Taxonomy (NCBI): domain Eukaryota; kingdom Metazoa; phylum Arthropoda; class Diplopoda; order Julida; family Julidae; genus Xestoiulus; species Xestoiulus laeticollis. The sequence goes on from JAQGCC010005582.1 coordinate 4,377, forward strand.
GTGGTTTTAAAAATTGCAGATTTTCACGACCCTAGGGATGCTTTAGCCGGCTCCAATATAAAAGAATCTGCAAAACAGAGATTTAGTCATACAGGCCACAATCACGCCACCCAAGCAGTCAATCATTTGAAAGCTCAAGTCGGCACAAGACCAATCATTTTTAAACGTAGACGTTGCCTCTGTTTCCTCCTTCCTCCAAAGAAACCGAAGAAAGAGGCACCTGAGAAGAAAAATAATAAGAAAAAAACCACCAAAAAAAATCAAAGACATTTTCGGTTGACAATGTCTCTCATACACGTCAATTCGATATATTGTGCTGCAACTCAACTAGATTTATTTGATGTACCCATGACGATGGTTCAGACTGAACAAGGCATGTGGATGACACATGAGCCCGTTACAATAGTTTCCGATTGCGGACCCATTGAATTTCGCATTCAAAAAAATGCCGATCACTATTAGGACCTGGCAAACTCCATGCTCTACGTCAAATTTAAAGTCCCAAAAGGCGATGGCTCCGACCTTGCCGATGTAAACCGCGTGGCACTTATAAACTTATGGATGCATTCCATGTTTTCTCAAATTGATGCCTAGCTCAACGAGAAGATGATTACGACAGCCTCAAACACTTATCCGTATCGCTCCTATCTGGAAACATTCTTCAAATACAGTAAGGAAGCCTTGAAAACCAAGCTCACAGCCGAATGTTATACAAAGATTATACAGGGCAGATGGACAATGCAGATCGCGATACTACACTACCGTCAACTAAAAACAAAGGCCTACTGCAACTCTACCTCATGTGTAAAACTTTAAAGACTGGAAATGATTGGCGGCTTACATCTGGATATCATGCACATGGACCGCTACCTCCTTAACATTGTTACATTGAGATTAAAGCTCACACTTGCAAACCCGAGTTTGTGCTGATGACCAATTAAGCCGGTGCCGATTACAAAGTTGTGCTACAAGACATTTCCCTTGGCGTACGCCGTGTCAAGATTGCCCCCGATGTCATCAATGCACATGCAGCCGTTTTACTACGACAGATCAGTGCAAAATACACGCAACATTGTACCAAAATTCTTTCGTTCTTGGTAGCGCAAGGATAGCAGAACACACGTCAGGATAATCCGTTTCTGGGGCATCTACCCTGAGAACTCATCATAGGCAATGTTGATTTGCAAGCTTACATTGGAGCATACAGCAAGAATCCATTCCACTTTCATCACTAGAATGTCAACTACATAAATGTGTCCATTGACGGCCAGCAATTACCATTCGAAGCTTTGACACCCGATTTTGGAGCTGGACCATACTGTAATGAGCACCCAATGCGGAGGCAACAATACATTTGCTGCTTCAACACGCTGCATACCTGCTTCGATAGAGGAATTTATGCCGACAAAGTTATAAGCATCGAGCGTGACGAATATGCTAAAGGCTACATCTTGTGGGCATTCAACTTTACACCAGACCTGGTCTATGGAAAAGTGTACGAGCCCGTCAAGAATGGCAATTTACGTCTGGACATCAAATTTGCCAGCCCACAGCCACACACCGTGAACGTCCTTTTGGCCGAGTTTCAAAACTGGATGCAGATGGGCATGACCCGCAGTGTGCTGTTTGACTTTGGCAAGAGAACAACATGAATGGACTGCAACTTACAAGAATAATAAGAGGTGATGCGTGCACTGCGGCATATTTTATGGGTGTATTCCCTGCAGACTACTTTTTAAACGTGATACCAACATACATATCAGCTATAATCATCAATACAAAGAAACATGATCATCCGGGGAATACACCGCATTATTATCATCAGGCCTGGCAGGCTTGGATAAAGTACTACAGCCACTTGTGGAACTATAATCGACGTATCGTCCAATCAAAATATTCGGCCGCTTGCGGTCTACACTGCCAATTCTTTCTATACCATTGATGTCAAGAAAAGAATTTGAAGACCATTCCATGCCTGAATTCGAGAAACAAGCCTTTAAACAATCAAATTGCTGAAGAAGTTTTGGAATCGCACATTTTTAAAGATATTGTTTTTGATGATGACAAACTTATTATTAATCAAATTTGCCATGCAGTCGCAACTAGTATTTTGGCACTATGTTGCCAAACGTTGTGGGCATGTAGAATGGGTTTCAGCACTATGTTGCCAAACATTGTTGGCATGTATAATGGGTCCATACAAACAATTTATGTTAGTGTACCCAAAGGCGGAAATGCCCGGTTAGGGTGCTGGAGGCCACCAAATATCAATGCAGTCCCATTTTGGCTGATGTGTTTTGATTTGTGATTAGTTGATATGCAAGTAATAAGCCATTTCTGATGTTTATTCTGTTTATTGAAACAAGAGCACAGATATTCATAACAGCTGTTTAAAGTGACAGCCACCAGCGACAATGCATGCGGTGCACCAATGGATAATGTTCTGCCTAACCCTCACAAAAATGTCAGGTGTTTGCTGCACAAATTCACAGGCGACTGATATCCGGGCGAAGTCCTCCACAATCTCTACAGGTGTTTCATAGACATGGCTCTTGACATGGCCCCACAAAAAGAAGTCCAATGGTGTCAAATCAGGAGACCGTGGTGGCCATGGCACGGGACCTCCTCTGCCAACCCAGCGGCCAGGAAATGTATCATTTAGCCATGCCCGCACCGCATGAGCGAAATGAGCAGATGCGTAGTCGTGCATAAACCATATTCTCTGCCACACGATGAGTTTAACACCCTTAAAGAGCTTAGGGAGCACATGTTGCAGGAACTTGTGATAAATGTGACCATTCAGGTGCAGTGGTAACATGTAAGGACCAATCAGTCAGTCAACAACAATGCCAGCCCACACATTGACAGAGAATCGCTCCATGCTGTCAGTCTGAAATGAAACATGAATATGGTATGAGGAATGCAATGGCGATAGTAAGAATGGCTAATACAGCCCCCAGCACCCTAACGTGGCATTTCCGCCTATTGGTACATTAACATAAATGGCTTGTATGGACCCATTCTACATGCCCACAATGTTTGGCAACATCAGAAATGGCTTATTACTTGCTTATCACCTAATCACAGATCAAAACACATCAGCCCAAAATGGGACTGCATTGATCTTTGGTGACCTCTAGCACCGTAACCGGGCATTTCTGCCTATGGCAGAGAATCGCTCTGTCACCGACAAGGTTGGCTAAGCGGTTACGCTTAGATCCTTGAATTCGGGAGACCCAGGTTCAAACCCCGGTCGGCTATCCTGGTTGTGGTTTTTCATGGTTTCCCACAACCTACCGTAATCGCACATATAGGCAGATGCCGGGATAGTTCCCCAAAAATTCGGCCACGACCTTATACTCTTCCCTTTAAATATCTGGCACATTGCTCCCTGCCACATGGCATGATAAATGCTGACTGCAGGGTAAAGAATTGAATTGAATTGGGTACATTAGCATAAATTGTTTTTATGGACCCATTCAACATGCCCACAACGTTTGGCAACAAAGTGCCGAAACACCCTGTATAGGCGATTAATGGAGGTTGTGGGAAACCACGAAAAACCACAACCAGGATAGCAGACCGTGGTTCGAACCCGGGTCTCCCGAAATCAAATAGCTAAGCATAACCACTAAGCCAACCTTGTCAGTATTGGCAAATCATAACATGTTCTCCACCATGTTTTACTGTTGAGTTTGTGTTCTGTAAGTATAGTTTTGTGTTGGGCTTGCGCCAAACCAGCTTTCATACATCAGATACAAACTTAAACTCCATTGGTTTGTTAGCTTTTTGTCTGTTAATTTTACTGATTTGGTGTCATTTAATAAAATTGATTTTTATGCAGCATTGCCCTGATGCATGTGCACAGAAAAAACAATTTCAAAGTTGTAGGGATCTGTCTTAAAACATGCACTGATTTCGAAAAACACAAACACTTTTCTATCTTTTCTTCTTACAGGTTCACCCAAACTACAGAAACTTAATGAAGACTTTGTTCATCTTTTGCAATCACGTAACCTGCATTGTATCAGTTTCTGCGAAACACAAAAGACAACTGTTAGTGGGTTGGGATTGACAGCTATGTTCGTGAGCCCTGAATCAGCAGGTAAGATTTTGAAGTTTCTTATCATGTAATAGTGTATGCAGTATATTTAATTATCACTATCCGGCTTGTTTTACCCATATTGATTTTGAAAGCTCATACCATCTGATGTCTAATTGGCAACACAAGTTGTTCACAAGTGACCGGATACATGTAGTTTCTTAGTGGAGTTAAAGTTATAAAAAGGATTGCATCTATTATACATGTATAACAAATTATCACCATCAACAATGCAGTATAAAAATTGTGAAACTTTTGTGAAAACAATATTTTTTCAAATGTTTTCCTTTAAAATAAATTTTATATACAATGTACATGTACGCTAAAGTGCACACAAACATGAGACAGGTTTCTGTCATTTTTTAGAAAAAAATTTCCTGACTTTCCAGATTTTTCCAAAACATTTATGATTTTTTCCATGACTATGAAAGCGTTGTCAGTATACAGTAAATTGCTTCCTCAGTAGTTAGGGTCTCCATAGCCTAAGTGCATAATCCAGTGCAATGAGTTTTCTATGGTACGCGCTGTAATTCTGTTCTCTTTTGTGAAATGTGTGAGAGGCATATGCACAAGGTTTTAAGTCCCTTGGCTTCTGGTTGCTTATGGCAGATAGGACGGCTCCAGCAGCTATGCCTGAAGATCGACGTGAACGATTAATTTACCTTCTGTAGATGCAAGATGCATCACCAGTTGTCTCGTTATCCCATCCTTCAATTCCTTGAAAGACCTTTCCATCTCCGCTGTCCAAGCAAATGGGATGATTTTCTTTGTAATCTCAAGCATTGGTCTTGCTTTCTCTGAAAACTTCTCCACAAATCTTCGGTAAAAGTTGCACTATCCGAGTAATGATCACACCTTTGTTACTGTGGTCGGAGTAGGCAAGTTCTGTACTTTTTATGCCTTCATTTGCTCTGTCTTAATGGTTCCTCCCCCTAATTTGTATCCTTTATTTGTATATTTTATATATGCGGCTACGCAACGTCCCAACCATTGAAATAAAACTGAGTGGATGGCTCTTGTGAAAGTCGCTCCGGCGTTCACCAATTCAAAAAGCATGACACGGAACTCGTACAATCCATACTGGGTTCGAAATGTTGTCTTTGGAACATCTTCGGGCTCCATTGTGATCTGCCAATAAAAACTCTGCATATCAATTATGGTAAAGTACTTTGCTGTGGCTACTTGATCAATCAGTCCTTCAACTAATGGTAACTGGCATGCATTAAAGATTGAAGTGTGATCCAGCTTTCTGTAGTCAACGCAAAGTCGAAATCCTTCTGTCTTTTTTTCAAACAAAACGCACATGAGATGCGTATGGCGATGTAATTTGGGTAGAAGTACCGTTTGTTTTGGAATGTTACTTCCAGAAAGGCAGTTTAATTTAATAACGAGGAGTGGAAAGTCCCTAAATTGGCTAAAACAATTTTTTCTATAATTTGTCCAATTAATTCTAAAATAAATCCCTACAAATTGTGTTTTAATAATTCTTTAGAATGAATTGAGTTTTATTAATATTTAACACTTAGATTTTTATTTTGCTTGGTTTCTATTTTGGATCAAAATTTCAAATGCAGAAACATTCAACTCCACATTTCCAAAATAGAGAAAATGGTCATAAAATCAATCTCAAACAATACATCTAAGATATTCATTAACAAGACAGACATTTCTAGAAGATTTATTTCTTTTAATTATAAAATTGTCAAATTTCATAATATATTTTTCTTAATTTTTTTTAAATAAAATAAAATTATTATTTTTTCTACCATCCATTAGAGTCCATGTAGTTATGTGTACACTTGTGTAGCTTGTTCGAATTTTTGTATGTGAAGCAGGTAAGCCTTGCAAGCCTTTTGCTTGCCAGGCTGTGGTTATGCTAACGTGTGTAATAAGGAGGATAAATTTGGTTGAATATGGTGGGGCCCCTGTATACTGTCTTCTGATATCCTTTTCTTGTTCTTCATATTGTGTTGATGGGGTTACAGTGAAATTACAATATAGTTGCCTTCATTGGCAACAAAAAAATTCAAAAATAATTTTCACGACGTTTTGAATAATGTAGCCTACGATGCAAAGAACTGCCATGTCGGTGCTAGGACTTGGGTCGGGAGGCGGGTAGCTTTAGTGATTTAGAGCGTGCCCTACCTAATTAGGTGCAGAGGTTTGTAATGTCGAAAGGGTAGTAAAATTCGACAAAGAATAAAGGAGATTGGGAGTGCTTTGATTTATTAGCTCATTTGATGTCTTATTATATTTTAATAATTTTGGTTAAGAGTGAGACAGAAGAGTGTTACTGAATGATTGTGATGTTAGATGAAATGGTTGAAGCGAAAGATGGGTTGTTTTCCTCCCAATTTTGGGCATCGTCCGCTATGACAGAAGTCCTGAAAATGAATTAAATAAAGGGAATATGAATGTTAGTTAAAGCATTAATCAGTCGAATTATCCGTCGAATTATCAGTCGAATTAGCCATTGAAGAGGGAAAAAATGCCTATTTTTTCGTGAGTCGATCAAAGGTGGGTGCTGACAATCCATAATATGGTGGGGCCAACTAAGGTTTGGTCGCTACATAGTGAGCAGTTAAACGTGTTTGAGATAAGGGGTAATCTCTTTGTACATTGCCACATTGTACATGCTGAGATCTCAGTTGGAAAATAAATCTTTTTAGGTAAAATATGATTGGGAGAGCAAAATAGGGTTGCTGAGGTTTGGGATGCATATTTAGTTTTTATAGAGACTTTAAAGCTGCGTTCACACCGCGCGAAAATGGAAAACATGTTGAACGAAAACCAGACGACTGTGGCAAACGAGAAAAACGATGCTAGAAAACTGACC
>JAQGCC010005583.1:0-11313 GCA_034698905.1 Xestoiulus laeticollis
AAGTTTCGGTTTATTTGAAGTTACACAGACTACGTGAATGTCGACGTAAGTATTCTCCATTGGAAATGGTATGGTTGTAATCCCCCTTAAATCTAATTAGTCTCATAAATCCCATATATGGGACTGTATGGGAATTTCGACTAGGGCTTGTATGTAGTAACATGGCTTTTGAGAAGACATAGAATTGGGAAACCAAACAACAGTTTACCAAGTGTGTATCAGGTTTTATTGGGTTAAGAAAACATAAAATATTTATAATTTGTTATCTTACATGTATATTTTAGAAACATTAGTGTAAGTTGTGCAGCGTCTTACATGTATTCTTTATATATATTTACATGTATATCGCACGGGGGGAGGGCTTGATATCTGAAAATAATAACCTCAGTATAGGAATTTACACTCGGAAGGAACTTTTGGTTGATCCCGGGTTTTTCTCACAAATAAAAACCCTAGAAAACAATAGAAAAATGTTCTCCGGGTATAGGTCTACCTTTAAAAAAATACTGGATAGTCTATACTAACTTGTTCTTTTGATATAAAAATGTTGTCATGATCGTCATGTCAATTCGCTTGTTCAGGTCATGTTTACATATGTATACTACAAGTAGCTACAATTGTCAAGTTGTTTTGAAAAATATTTTACCATACATTTTTATCGTTTTACCGATTTTATTGCCATATTTTCAGACATCATTTTACACGACTATATAGCTGCATGCAACTGTCGACTCGAATTTCTGTTTAGGAACAAGATTTTCGAAACGATTTCCTATTCACTCAGCACGTTGAGTTGGCTCGTCATGAATTATCTGGAGCGTTATTAATTATCTGTTTCATATACCTACACGCCAACAACAGCCGGGTATTGATTGCGAATTAATATGCAGTTTGATGTAATTAATGAAGAGCGCTTTGCCGCTTTTGGTCAGGACCCCAGGGTTTTAATGGCTGATAGTGTAAGAGCATCAATCACTACATACAAGTATCATGGAATAATTTTTTGTTTTGCAATGAAGTGTGGTGTGAAAACGTGAATCGCGTAACTGCTGTCGTCTCCAGGTTATGAACGCCTCTTTCCTGGGAATGTTTGCGTATATGTAAACCTGCAAAAAGGTATCAGCTGGGCCTCTGGATAAATGTAATCAACACTAATTATAACTAAAAAAATCAAGATATATAAATAGCATTTTTTAAATGCTCTGCAGAAATATTGCTTATTATATGCATGTATGTTAAGAGAGTAGATTTAATTAGTTTTAATTATAGAGCGGCTAATTTAAATTAGTTTACTTATATCATGCTGCGTAATACGAATACATGTTAGGTAATCTTTCTGAAAATAATTGGTGCTGTATTTCACGTCATATATATACTCTTTATATATCAACTGAAATGGACTTTGAGAAATATATTTTGCTTTTTCTTGTATCATTGTTGCACAGTTGATTTATTTATGTTACACTATGGAATATTTCTACACCTGAAAAAACGCGAAGACCTTTCCTGCAATACATGTATAATCGTGTTATGCATGAATGCATAAATACGAATAACCATAATGTCATTTGTAACTTAGCGATAGTTATTTAAATGTGGCAAATGCACCCATTACGATAATTTCACGACGCACTACAGCATGCTTTTACCCTATCTTCAATAGTTAATATTTTGAAATCCCACAAATCACGAATGTTACGTGCGATAGGATTACTGACTTCGAAAGTGTTATACTTGCAATTAAATTGTGTCAACAAAATGCTCCTAGATGTTACCATATTGAAAACATTCGAGAAGCCTGCAGACATTTTTAATGTATATGCACCTCGCCTAGTATAGATGGTTTCAAAAAAAAATATAAAGATTGTATATTTATCAGTTCTTAACTGTCACCAACAGAATACGATGATACCTAACTTCAAAATTTTAAATGCACATTTAATGTATAACTCTGTTCTTAATTAATGTTTAATTTATTTACGAAAATAATACATGTATAGTGAAATCTGGTCCATCTAGGGCCGGTTGCACCAACTGAGGTGAAAATCTAAGGTTTTCTAACCTCGGGTTAAAATATAACTCCTGGCTAACCTCCAGGTTAGCTGTATATGTTGTGCCAATTAACCCTTGATAAAATAACCCCGAGTTATTGAACCCATGTTTCGCTATGCAGAAAAAAATGTCCTACATCTGTAATTCTAGAATATTAACCTGGCTGGGTTATCCTTTCTCTCCATTTTTTCACTATGCTTATGCAATGCAAAGGTGAGTTAACCTAGTGTTACACAGTAGGTTAATCCTAGGTTATTCTTAACCTCTGCTGGTGCAACCGACCCTTTGAGGTCAATGCATGCTGTCGTGGAAAAAAAACAAACAGCATCCTATATAGGCTACATCTTGTAATTGCTATTTGTTTTAATCCGTATAAACCGTATAAAGTTCACTTTAAAAAATCTGGCACTTTGCCCCCTGCCACATGGCATACTACATGCTGACTGCAGGGTATTGAATTGAATTGAAATTTTATTAGAGAAGTTTTAATTGTCACTACTGTGCTATAGCTTAAGCCAGGATAAATATACATTTGTATGACACTTTTGAGATATACATTTTTTTTTGTTACATAGATTGTGTAATTATTGAACTAGGGGATGTAACTTAATTCTCTACCTCCTAATAAAATCTCTTACAATTTTCGAATGAAGATTTCTTGACATAATTCAATATATTTGGCGTAACTATTCCCTTTTATGACTTCATGATTTTAATTTTGTAATCAAATTGGTATTGGATTTAATAATCGCATTTAATTCATAGTAATTCTAATTATTTGATCCTAAAGAAACTGACTGGTAATGCTCTATCTAATTTAACTTCATGTAATACCGACAAGGTTGGCTTAGTGGCTTTATGCTTAGCGCCTTGATTTCGGGAGACCCGGGTTCGAACCCCGGTCGGCTATCCTGGTTGAGGTTTTTCGTGGTTTCCCACAACCTATCGTAATCGCCCATATAGGCACTTTAAAGCAAATGCCGGGATAGTTCCCCAAAAAGCGGCCATGACCCTATAATCTCCCATTAAAAAATTCTGGCACTTTGCCCCCTGCCACATGGCATACTACATGCTGACTGCATGCAGGGTAAGGAATTGAATTGAATACGTGTTTGTTTTTTTCTTAAAAAATTAAAATTATGTTATTAGAGAAACTATTGGGAAAATTGGTGGGGTTAAAATATTAATGGATATTTTAATTCATGGATCACAAACCAACTTTTTGAAAATAATTAATTGGATTAAAGAAAGATTCTAAACTACTTCTATGATGATCTCGGAAGCCTTATTTGTATTCCATACCTTACGTTGCTCATCATCTCAGCGGTCGATCCGGAGGTTTAGCATAAATGACAAAAGCCTCTTGGTGGCGATGTGAATTCCAAACACGAATTCCAACCCATTGTCAAATGAAAAAATAAATCCGCAAACGTTGAATACTCTAAGAAAATTCTACACGAATTGTTGAACCTAGGCTAACAGCCATTGAAGAGATAATACGAAGCTCTTTCTTTTCGACTGTTTGCTCGGATTGCTGCTTTGTCACCAGAGGAGAACAGCTTGCCTTTACAGATATTGAATTATACTGAATGGCCGTTATCTGCTTTGTTACAGTGTTTTGGCATTACATTGTTACCGTTTTATAGGATTGAATGAAAACTTTGTGGCAATGGTAGTTTGTGGAATCAAAATTGTGCTCAATGAATTTAAAACATTTTTATGATTGTTCAAGTAAAAGCTTGTGCTCTTAAACAACTTTTCATCAAATTTAGTTCCAATAGAAGGAAAGTTTTTATTTAATTTTTGCTCAAGCTCGCTGTAATTATTGATCCGGTTTAGATAACACATACCCAATAGCTTAAAATTTGAGCAAAATGGTTTAAAAATGATAATGTCTGATAAAAAAAACTGGGTAATGTTAAAGAGACATGTATGTATGGATATAATATATTGACTAAACATGTACATGTATGTTACGGGAAAATGTTTAAATGTGGGCAAAGCATAGCATGTTTCGAAAAGAATTACTCAAATATTCCGCGGACATTTTAAAACCTATAAACTTTTCCAAACAAGCGCCCGATAATTTTGCAAAACTTAATTAAGGTTAGGTTAGGTTAGGTTAGGTTAGGTTAGGTTATGTTATGTTAGGTTAGAATAGACAACTGCAAAACCAATTTTATTTTTAAAAAGTTAGTCTTTTAGAACAAGCATTATAAAGGATACATTTCCCTCATTGAACACATTTCTCGTAATTTATTCATGTACCTATATATATGCAGTGCATTCGGATACATGCATATACGTCACTCTAAGAAAAAAGGAAAGACCAGTTTAAGGTGTTTACATTGGAAAAGTTGTTTCAGCCTTAAGAATGATATTTTAAAGACCAAATATATAGATACCTTGTATATAAATAATTCTCAAAATACCTATAAAGGTGTTTTATCCAACTTGCACTTGCAAGCTAAAGTTTGGAACACATTTTTTTCTAATTTTATGGTTGTGTTTCAATACTTGATAAGTAATTTTAAATTCGAGCAGTTGATATTTATTCATCTGCAGCCAATTTCATAACAGAAAATTATAGTCCGAGCTTTGTCTAATTTTGAATACCATATATTGATAAACACAATTCATTTTTATTTTTAAACCTGTTTGATACCATAGGCCCATTTGATTTTGACACTTCTAAATTGGCAAGTCAAGCATTTTAAATCATTAACAATCTATACTAAAGTATACCCAGGAAGCCCTCAACATTGGCCAATTATAAGCAAAACACATTTTTCAAAATTGGTACAATATTGAAATGTTAACATTTTGCCATATTTGCCAATATATAGATTACAATAAATTTACCTTAATTAGAATAGATTTAGGCCCACTGTTGGTCCTCTCATGTCATCAATATGTATAACTGAACCAACAATGGCAAATAAATTGAGTCAATATAGGCCCCCTATTGAATGCAAAATAAGAGCGCAATATTGCCCAGTATTGCATATTAAGCTTGGACCACTATCATTCCAATATATAGGTATATCATTTGCCATTTTTTGTCAATTTAACCAATATTGCTATAATATTAGGCCAATCGAGGTTCAATATTGTGTGCTACTTGGGTAGTTCGTTTATGATCATGAATTTTTTTTTAACACAGGCTTTGTTATACTATAGGCCTACAACATTATACTGTGCGATTTTCATCACATTTTACTCTTAAAACTGAACAATTAATACTCACTTTTATTTCATATACTCTTAATATAGATGTATCTACTACAAAAAATCAAAAAGTAAATTGTATTCATCTTGATCGTTTGAGATCTATCCACTTTCTCCTTTTATCCACATTGCTGTATGATGATGTTTAGTATAAAAACAGGAATAGGAAACTTTAGAAAGTCCAACGGAGGGCTGCCAGAACTATTAATTAAGGGCAGCATACCGCGAGCAGCATTGGGACTCGTTGAGGACTATAGACGCAAAATCTTATCTGTGGGACTGCTTAAACATTTTAATCTTTGAACGATAATTCACATCTTGTTTCTAATATTTTTGTGTCATATAATCATTTTAGAAGTAGACATAATCATTCAAAACCATTGACTGAGCTTTGTGCCAAAACGGAGGCTTATATACTTTTGGCCGATGTTTTTGCATGCGATTAGACGATACGATGGACGGATGGAGTAGTATTCCTAGTGATAGTTTAAATTCACATGACGTTCAATTTAACACTACTGATGTAGGAGCATTCTCCTGAAAATGGGATTTTGTGGTAATGAGTTGAATTAATTGGTGTTGACTTTTTTGTGCATTTTCTATGAATTTTGGAGCAAACCTTTTGTGTTCATTGACAAGTAAAGTTACATGTATGGCAAAAACGCAGTTTCTCAACCCTAATCCCTATAGTTAAGCAGAAAATTAAGTTAGATGCATTTTTTACCAATGTTGATTTAAAGCTGACAATTATCTCATAGTTTAAACTAAAGATGGCGAGTATCGGTTTGGAATGGATGCTATAACATCCATACCTGCTCTTCTTAATGCTCTTAGAATAGAATTTTAATCATTTTTAAGGATACTCAAGAACTTCAGCTTTACATTGATTGACCCCCTACCAAATGGCATTTGTTTGGCTGTTTGCTGACTGTAGGGTACTGAGTTGACTATTAATATCCTATACTCCCCATGAATGTTGTATGTTTTCCAATGTAATGTTTTTTCGACTTTTCCTAGCTGGATAGTCATGCAATTCAGTTGTCATTTAAATTTATTTTAACTAACATTATACAATTATACATTGTACACATATTTACTAAAACCTTAGTTCAGGTTGTTAATTCAGCTCCTATTCTCAACCATTGGTTTGTTCTTCATATTTCAATGCATTCAATTTCCCTGAATCCACGTGATAGCCGTCCCTTGGTCACTTTCATCGCTAAATTTAATTCACCAGTCGCTATTTTTAAGCGCTAACCGATTTTATTTTTAAACATGCAGCTAAGGTTCTTATAAACTAAACGAAGATAAACAACACTTAGGGTTGCTCACTCGTCCGGCGCTCCTTATCGCCAATGTTGAAAGGCGCGTCTTACACTTTAATATACAAGGGATCAAGCCGATTCTGTTTTCACTGGAAAATGGGCACCAGCGATGTAAATTTCATCCACGGACATTAGTGTCCCTGCTTTCCCATAAAGATGAAACGATAGGCGGAAACGCCAGGCAAATATTCTCCTTGAATGGAATGGAAAATCCGGCGTGAAAGCCGCGCCATTTGCATGGTAAAATCCCTTCGCATTTAATGGGGTCGGATGATCGGAGAGCTTTTGCAAACCTGTTAGGCTCCTGAAAATGGGAAATCTGGAAGAACTTGAGAAAAATGTGAAGGAGGCATCTGGGAGCTGGCGATAAGAACACAAATGTATACCCAACTGCGGAATAATTTGCCCAAATGGACAGAAGCGAGACTCTTGCGGTCACTTCTTTGCCACTAAAGATATGCAGATTAGGCATGGGTCCTCGGTTGCTGAGGGCAACTTGAGAAAATCCTATCTCATTTGCGAGGCTTAAGCTGATGTGGTTTTGACAGAATTAATCGCAACTCGTATAAGCTCGAATTATAGCACAGGTCCACATTACTAAAAAATTATGTATTTTTGAGTTCATTGCATGTTTATAATTAAGTTTGGTTCCTAGTATCCAAAATGCTGCATGCCTTGTTGCAGAATATACCTCAATTCTATGATTTTTATTTATTTTATACCCAAACTGTCTTACTTGTTAGTCTGTACACACAAAAAACTTTAGATTAAAATTCAACGCAAATCTAACCCAATGTTGAGTGCTATATGGACATACCTATATACATTGGGTCCTATAGTTATAACACAAGTTTTGGTTAAAATATGCCCAGAATTGGGTAAATTTGAGGTTTGTGCCTATAATTGGCACCTATAATTGGGTAACTTTATACCCAACCTTGTGTAAAGAACTATATACCATATTCCATGAAAAAAGTATGCAAAAATTATACATGTAGGTCTACTTTTAATTCTCGAATTTGCTACCCTATAATACGAATAATGGTTAGGAAGGTCACCAAGGTGGATTCCACCCCCTCTCGAGGGGTCTTTTAAGTGCAGAGAAGGGATCTACTGAAACTCTGTTTAACTCTTGGAAAGATCCGCCACTTTGGAAATTTCGCCCTTTCTAAAATTTCCCACCAAGCGCTACCATGATGAAACCCCGCACTTGACCATCCACAATGAAGATATCAAATAGACAACTTATAATTTTAAACTTTCATATATATACATGTATAAACCTTAAATATCCCAACTGATTTGGTTACATACACTGCAAATTGAAACAACTAATTTAATTTTTTTAATGCATATGTATATAAGATAATCTTAAAATTAGATGAGGCAGCATATAAATGTTATTTTTGTCCTAAAAAAGCTGTTCACTTTTAAATACATCTAAAAATCAATTTCATCTATTCAGTTTTATAAATAAATTCGTCTTCATATTGTCTTCAAATAACCTCCCCTTTAATGCGTGAAATAATGGGCTCGACTTGGTGCCATCTAACAGGAAATGAACTGTAAAGGGGAAATTCCCCCGTTTCAAAACTAGATTTTCATATTCATTTGTTTTCAATGTTGTGTGACATTGTCTTAGGTACGAATTAACAGAACTCATGAAATGTTTTTAGTTTTTAAAAACATGCATATAAACAATAAATTAATTATTTTTAATGATTATTTGTATGCTTTTTTCACTTATTAATAAAGCGTATAGTTATAGAGGCATTGAAAATAAATGCTAGTAAATGTGCATTTACATGATATTATTCTGTATCTGATACTGTATGCTTATCTAATAACGATTTTATTGCTAAAACATCATCTCTTAGTCTTAATAATGTATAGGTTAAAAATTAATTTCCACACTAAGAACTTATTACTCGTTGATTAAATGCACATGCAACTATAGCCATTAGTGTTCTGGAATTAATTAAAGCAAATGAACTAGTAAGCATTTTTTAAAGGCAGAAACTTTCACACGACACGCATTTAATTGCTATAATTAATGGAACCTCGTTTAAATTTGCAGTTGAAATAAATTTAATGAAAATTCGAATGAAATGGGAGCTGGTAAGAAATGTTTTCTGTGTATATCAGTGTTGCAGTTTTATTATGAAGCAAGCCCATTCATGCACCAGAACATAATGTATTTCCAAGAATAATTTCAATTGCTGTTACTAAATAGTCAAGAGAAACACAATGCAACTGTGAAGCAATTTAAATTCTATTTCCAGCACTCCCAGCAATGACATATAATATGCCCGGGCGGCGTTTCCGCTCTTCTAGTACGAGCAAATAATTCCTGGAATTTAATGCATGCAAATTGCTGTTGGAAAAATAGGCTGGAGAAGCAGTTATATTTTCTTTCATTAAAATTCCTGATGTCTACTGTGTATCTAATGGGCTGTTTTCCGTATCCACACGGGTCCCAATTAGATTGCAAAACTGTAGCAGAATTCTCGTTAAGAACGGTACTACTTAGAACCATATTTGCAATTGAATTCGAATTTCTAAACAAAGTCAAGTTTTCTATATTGGTTAGAAGGAATTTAGAGAAAAACTTTGTGTAAGTTTTGTGTACGTGTTGTTATTCAACAACGAGACGCATTTGACTTAGTATAAATGTACATCTACAATTCAGCGGTCGGGGAACCGGGGTAAATAACCCCAAATGTGGTAAAAATGAATTTTTGGGTAATAGGGAAATTTTTCTAATATGTATGTCTACAAACTTTTTTTTATAAATGTGTAAATGTAAATTAATTCAATAAATAATGTTTATTTAAAATTTATATTGATTATTTTCTTTTCATAATGGGAGAGGGGGGTAATATCGACTTACATAAAAATATTTTGGGGAAATGGTTAAAAAAGTTCCCCGACCGCTGATCTACATGTACAGTGTACTTGTTACTTATACACTCAATGTGGAGAATTTAGCCAGGCTAACATATAAGTGTTTGCTTGAGGCTTAAGGGGTATACTTATATACCGAGCTTGTGATATTCTGTATTTTTGCGCTAATGATTATATAGTGCAATGGGAATATGCAGCCGGGTTGTATCGGCCAATTAGAAAATTGCATCCTATCAGCCTCCGTCATTATGCGAACTTGTACGAGCGTATATCCAAATTTAACTAAAAATAGGGTAACTTTCGCTTACACAAAAAATTGCCTTAAGGGGGCTTGCAACCATACCATTTCCAATGGAGAATACTTACGACGACATTCATGTAGTCTGTGTAACTTCA
Source organism: Xestoiulus laeticollis (assembly GCA_034698905.1). Taxonomy (NCBI): domain Eukaryota; kingdom Metazoa; phylum Arthropoda; class Diplopoda; order Julida; family Julidae; genus Xestoiulus; species Xestoiulus laeticollis. The sequence goes on from JAQGCC010005583.1 coordinate 9,906, forward strand.
AATAAACCGAAACTTTTATACACAGTAGTTTACAATGCTAGGTAGCAGAAGCCATTGTTTTCTTTATATTTAAAGTTAGTTATTTTTGAAATGTCATTCTCGCGCTTCGAAACTCGTCGCGTACATGCTGCCACCTGGTGGCAACATGTGTGTAAACTACCGCAAAAATTTCACCCTTTTTTGTTGCTATTTTTGTAATATATTTTAAATATAAAGAAAACAATGGTTTCTGCTACCTAACATTGTAAACTACTGTGTATAAAAGTTTCGGTTTATTTGAAGTTGCACTGACTACGTGAATGTCGTCGTAAGTATTCTCCATAGACTCCATTGGAAATGGTATGGTTGCAATCCCCCTTAAGATAATGCCAATAAGTATTGCCATATGGCAGGGTAAGTAAATATACCGTATATTTTGATATTTGACAGAAAAACAATTGTTATTGCAATGCATGACTTGAAAATAAACGAAAATGACTTTGGAAGGAGACTGCCATTTGTTATTCCTTAGTAATGGGAATTTTAGGTATAGCCTAGACGTAATTGGAAAAGCTATATATACAGTATGCAATCAATATATCAGTACATGCATTCAGGTTCTCCTTGAGTTAATTTTGACACCACCTCGTAAAAGAAAACTGTCATTACATTGTATTTCAGGTCTGCATAAATCCTGACTCCTGCATGCATAAGGGAATTTTAAATGGAAATTCTTAACTTCAGTTTTCAGACTGATGCATGTTTATAATGAAACGATATAGACCGACTTCATTATACACGCACATGTATGTTGGTTATAAATACCGCAAATTTGCATGGAATACTTTCATATTGTAAAAATTGGCTTTTCTATATCATGAATCTCTGTGGACAGAAAAAGTTGGATATCAGCTTAATTTCATACAAAATATCAAAAAGAACCTTATTGACCATTTAACATTTAATAGGTGATCTGTTGCAAGGTTTGAGTAATTTACCATTTGACGAATATGTGCAAGTTATAGTGGTATAAATGGTTATCTTAAGGCGGATCGTCAATTGCAAAGGCAGTGGCAGAAAAGTAATAATACATTAAGTTGCATTAGTTGGGAACCAAAAGTGAGCGGACATCAGCTCGGTAGGTCTGTAAAGACTAGGCCCGAAGCACAAACTTGAACCTAGATCCTGAAAAGGATATTGGAAAGCTAAAACCAGAAAGGCAATGAAGATTAATTTAAATACAAAAAGCCACCTGTTCCACTTAGACAATAACAGACAGTCACAAGTAGATGCCATGTATCACCCGAGGGGTGCTGACACACTGACCTATTTAACTTAGAACAGATGTCCGGCCAGATTGGTCCCCAATAGCCTCAGGGACGTAACAGAATGAAGTGTAACGCCCACTGCTGCCTTACTCCTGATTGGT
>JAQGCC010005584.1:0-11312 GCA_034698905.1 Xestoiulus laeticollis
CTTTTGTCCCTAACTCGAGTTCCCCATTGAAAAATGGAGGAGTCGGAAGACCAGTCTACATCTATAGATCATGGTTTGATGTAGAATTAATGGAGGCCAAGTACAGCGGTAATGCGATATATGACCAAAAATCAAGAGGGTTCTAGGACAGTTGCTCACACAGACATTTCCCCACACTAACCCAAACCTTTTGAAGTTGAAAGTTATGACCGTATATGGCTAAATGTTTTCTGACATTTATTGAAAATATCATGTAGATTCATGTAGGCTATTTAAGAGACAATATGGCATGAATCCTATAGGTAGAATTCAACTTTAGTCGGCTGTGTTACTTCATAGCCTCAAATGCAGGATTCTAGGGGAGGGAATTTGATCTAACCTATACGGTTTCTTGTTGAAGGGTTCTGACCAAACCCCAACTTCCGGTTTCCACGGCGGGATTCTACACCTGGGCAGGTAAGGAATGCAAAATTAAGGCTTGTTTAAAACGCGTGCATGGCAAAGAATTTATAAACAAAAATCAATTAGTCAGAAAAGTTTTGGAAAACACTGCAAGGGTTGAGGAGCCCAAACACCTATACTTGCTCTATGGTAAGGAAAGATGATATATAATTTGTATACTTCCGGAAAACATCTCGAATGTCAAAATAACGACAAAGGTCAATAAGATAATGGAAGCCTCGAGATGTCAATGTTGTAGCTCTCAGCTTGCGCCTTAAAAATTGAATTTATGACGACGTCGTACATTTTCCATGACCATAAAAACCTCACATAAAGCGGCTCTTGTGTTTTTATTACCGGGAGGGAAAAACTTAATACATTTTTAATTCTGCGTGCGAATTCATGCATGCTGCGCCGCTTTTTGATACCAAGAAAAAAAATGTGAATGTTATAGGGGAAAAAAGAAACAATGGAGCTCGTTGTTCCAGCCTCCTAATAGCAAAAGCCCAAATTTCCAACAAACTCGTTTTTCGTTATTTAGTTAGGCCTAACTCGGCATTTCTGAAGACTTTTACGAAACAAAACGAGCTTTTTGTAGGGTTGAAACACGTCTAGCTTAAGTTTTTCTCCATAAACTAAAAACCATGACAAAAACGAGAAATTTCTCCTAGCGGCTTTGTTTCCAGTCACATAAAACATGAGCTTTTTTGTGTAAAGTCCAGTGGTCGAGCCATTCAGTGATTAAATTCACCTTTCATTCACAATTTTTTTGTGGTCTGGCAATCTTCTGTGTAAAGTGACGGATTGCGAGACACATGGGTAATATTATCGAGAACAAAAAAAAAGTGCCCTAGGGACACGTCAATTTCATTTCCCCCCCAAAAAATGTCTGGATGCCGAAACCTAAAAAAAAGCACCCTCATGCACCCTGCTCTCACGGACAAAATATAATCTCACCATGTAGGCACTGAAATCTGTTGCTAATTAAATATCCAATTTTACAGAAAACGTGCTGCAGTATGATAAAACCCCAAGCGAAAAATCTTGAGCTGTCCTGTGTTCCATGTTCTGGTAGAAGTCTACTTTAGCCGGCCGTTTCATTTTCTAGCCTAACCTTCGGTTTCTAATGGCGAAATTCGATTAGCCCAACTTAACTTATGCTTTATTTAACCTAACCTAGCCAAACTTAACCTGAAATAACCCTCGGCTAGAAAACGAAACAGCCGGCTAAAGTAAAGTTCTATCTCTTTAATTGAGATTTAAGGATAGGTTAGTACAAATTTTAAAATGTCAAATTTCAATGTTTTCAAGATGTTTTTCTATGAATGCTTAACCCTACCAGCCTTGAATAATGCAAAACTATAAGATGGATGGCACAAGGCAGGTGAAAGCAAAAATATTCAATGGAATCGTTGAAACTACTTACTTCCTTTTAAGAAACATGCTTTGATGCGTGCAAATTCAAAAAGAATCAATTATTAAAGTCGTGGAATCGATTGAAGTTATGTACGTCAGCTTGCTACCATAAAATGCAAGTGATCCCATAAATGCAAGATGTCAAAAACAATACCGAATCTGCAATTTTAAGGACACCCTGTATAGGAAATAGGAAATAACAAGCAGCTACCTAAACCAACGATGCAAGACAATGCATAATCACTTCATTACCATTCATTTTCATTTTTTATTCGCTTACCAAAAATTTAGGCTAATGAAGTCATTGTTCCTCTACTGACCATCGTTTTGAAATAACAGTCATTTGGGAACGCCTTTTCAAGGTGCTAAATAAGATTCATCTTAAGGGATTGTTGACCAACATCCAATTCATTAATGCACATAAATTTATCCACTAATAATTAAAAAAATCTAGATGTAGGCTATATAAGCCTACATGTATTAAAAAAAAATCCCAGCTTAATTACGTCGACGTCCTTTTCATTTTAAACTAGAACATATAATACTGTTTGAAATTCAAGTAGGTTTCTTGAAGACTTAATGCATGCCCTTGACATTTACGACAAACATGAACATTGTAAACTAAATATTTCATTCTAGCACTTCTGGATTAACCTGAAATCGTTAACGGATCTAATCTATTATTCCAAGTTGTGGTATTTGAAAATATTGACAGTTGTATACGGTAAAAAAATAAACAGCTAGGGAAATACAATTTCCGACACCCTGTATTTGCACAAATGAATTTATAACCAAGTTGCTGCACCATTCGATCGTCTATATTATAAATGGATATAGTGTCGAACGCCAAAAATATAACTATTGACATTTATTATTGATCTATTTGCACACATCAACGATACACGAACATTTCAACAGATATCAAATTTATGCCAAGGCAGTGAATCCCAATGCATTTGCCATACATATACATTATGCATTCATAGTTGCATCGTTCCATTGCTGGTAAAACATCATATAGGTTATGCCAATTGTAAGACTAGATACAAAAATCCTATTGCATAATTTGGTTAAAAACGTGTGAAAAACTTGTCGATTTTTATTTAATGTACGTACAATAGGCCTAGTGTCAAACTGAGATAAAAAGGGAAATTCCCCATTTCTATTTATAAGCAAAACTTGCTGAGTGTGCACTCTCTTAACTTTTGTGATCACTAATTAGTATTAATGCCGTAAATACTCGAATAAGTCCCCGGGGGGTTTATTTAAAAGTAATTAGGAAAATTGACCCGGGGTTTAGGCCTATTATTTTTGTTCCCTCAAAGCTAGGAACAGTAAATAAAAAATGACAAAAACTTGCATGTACATATACCAAAGACAAGTATGCCTGATATTTCAATAATAAGGAGAATCCCTTATGCACTGCGCGAATTAAGCTATTAGAAAATGAGGAAATTGAGGGAATTCCCCTATAACAAACGGGTTTTATTCGCAATTACGCTCATGAACTAGAAGGGGTTTAATCGAGTATTTACAGTACATGTACTTGAGTTGAATTTCCCTGACATTTACAAAATATATCACATGTTCTAAATTCATATTTCTCCAATTTCCCTTGCAATTCCAAATCTGTGGGAATTAACCCCCGGTTTAAAACCAAAAACAATGAAGGAAACTGCACAGAAAAAAAAAAAAATTTCTTATAATACATCAAATTCTCCAAAATATAGCAGAGAAGAGTGACCTCGAGTAGATTAGATCTTAATTTAAACCAAGTAACCTACACACATGCACGTGAACTTTCGAGATATCCCTGATGTGATGGGGGAAGTAAAGTTTGTACAATCAATATCCCGCATCACAACACGTGACATCACGATGTAGTAATTTCTCATGGCTTTTCCCCCTCCAAAGGGTGTTTAATTCGGCGTTGACGCCCCTGATGCAACTCTCGATTTGTGTAACCAACATGGTGAAACCATTTTCAGCTACATGTACATGCATACTGTATACAAACGAGGCTTATTCGTGTACAAATGTTGATTTGCAATTACAAGGACGTGCCGTGACGCTCCTGCTTCTGGCGGCTGATTGTTAACGAGTTGCCAAGGAAAAAGAAGCACGCGAATAAATGTCAATGCAGGAGGAAAAAAAATAAATAAAACACTCGTCCTAGAAAATTCGGTTGCGCAATTTAGCTGAGGAAATCTGGTAAATTGCTAGCGTAGGAAAACGGAAAAAAAAATCCTTAATGTACAAAACAAAATCAGGGAAAATCCCCATTATACGAAAGAAAGTGGTTTTGGAATCCCCATTTCAGTGGCTAGATATTTTGTCCTCAAGCATTTGAGACTTGTGTTTTGGCGTGGTTGAAATTTAAAAGCTGAATGCCCCCAGTGATATGGATGTGATATATAATAAGTGATATGGATAAGTGCTTTATTTACAATTTTACAGTGCACGTGTTCAGTGGTCATATCATAGCGGCGCTTCATCTAAATTCCACTATTACATGTATGCTTTCACTTTTATTTCTGATGCAAAAATCTGATTTATCATCTAAGTTTGGCGAAGTCACACATTTTATCTACTTTTATCATACGAGTAATTCGTTCTATGCTTTATTTCGGTGCTTTATTTACAATTTTACAGTACACGTGTTCAGTGGTCATATCGCAACGGCGCTTCATCTAAATTCCACCATTATGCTTTCACTTTTATTTCTGATGCAAAAATCTGATTTATCATTAAGTTTAGCGAGGTCACACATTTTATCAACTTTTAATCCGAGTAATTCGTTCGAGTTTTAATACTCTTCAAAACAAGTGTATAATTAACACACATGACTATCCATGTAGCTCATTTACACTGTAAAGACTACTATTTATATTTGCCACAACTTTCTTAGAATGCAATGTAACCGTACATTTTTATTGGGTCTAGAATTTTGAGGTCCCTGAATTTTTATTGGTTTTCCATTGTACTTTGCGTTTGTTTTTAGGTCCCAGCATTTTTATTGGGTTTTCCATTAGATTTCCATAATGCATTACGTTTGCTTTAAAGGTCCCTAGCCTTTGTTTTCCCATAGATAATGATTTTTTATTGGGTGAATTAATCTCCATGATACCATGTCGCTAGCATTAGGAGAACAGCAAATGCATTTACATGTATAATGGGACCATCATTCCACATGACTTCTTCAACCAGCACACCCTGTATTGCCTTTAACAAAATGCCAAAAGCAGCAAAAATATCCAAGAAAAACAAGCTTTTCCCTCCAGGAACGCAGGGGGGTCCTGGATGCAAACTGGGCCAAGAACTAACCCCTGTGTCCGAGCTGCAAGTTCGCAAATTTAAAGCGAGTAGGGGTCAGTTGGCTGCCTCGTTTGCCCCTCCACAGAGTCCTCTCTCACGGGGGTTCTCCAATGGCGCCAAAACCGTTCAACTTGGGTCACTGCCACTGGTAATCTAGAGATAATGTAAATTGGGCTAACGTTCGACACACCATGCATATTGTTCAATTAATTGCGCCATGAAATTAAAGAATTGCACTGCATGCCATGCAGTGACCATTCTGACCAACAACCTCGCAAAAGGCTTGGCCCACAAACGCAATACTAAATTTGTAAACCCTGGGTAGTATTCTTCTGCTAAGCAAATGGGTCAAACGCAGTCTGGTTGATCCACGCGTGTACAACGATCCCATTTTTTTAATTTAATAAGATCGCCTCTTTTTTTTTTTGCATAAAACTCGTAATATTTGATTAGCGGGTGTTAACCCAAATCATGGCTAACAGACCGCCACCCAGTCTCGATTGAGCAGAGCTAGCCTAATTGCTTGTTGGAGCTGCTTTTTTAGGATGTTTCATAAATTACAAATTTTAAACATATACACTGCATGTACATGTTACTATGATTAGTAGGAGAAAAGCATCAGTTAGTTAAAAAAATAAGCGAAATGTCTGTCATCCATCCCCTTTTCCAGTTGTTTTATGAAAGCGCCAATGTAAACACGTGCTTTCTATTTACAGTATCTAATTCGCAGATTTGCAAAATCTAATTCGGGTAATTTAACCTGATCCAACAGGGAAATTTTCAAATTCACTGGTTTTTTCCAGTTATTAAACACGAGCTTCTCATACGACTATAAAATCAAAAATATGAGAATATGAATAATAAATGTCTCATTGCTCAATATCAGCTGTTTTGGAATGCAATTTACAACGTTCTGTAAATTGCCACCCCGACTGCATCTTGGTATATTTTTCTTTCGTAAAATTATGTTAAAAGGGGGGAATTTCCCATGCACATAGGCGCAGGGGCTTATACTGAGTGTGCCATATCTTCACTTTTGTGAAAACTAATAACTGACCATGTGAAAACAAATGTAATATTTGTGGTAAATTTCCCTTACTCACAAAATCTCAAATTGAAAAACGCAATGTAAACTGATGTTAAAACGAGTTGAAAATGGGAATTTCCCACATAGGGTAGGCCGAGTGTACCATATCAACATTTTTGTAGAAGCTAATTACATGTACACCCGGCCACGTGAAAACAAATGTAATACATTTATTTGTGTTCAATTTCCCTGTATTACACGATAACTGGCGTTAAAACGAGTTTAAAAGGGGAATTTCCCATATACACATACATGTAGATGCAGGGCCACATCTTTCACTTTTGTGAAACTAATTCCTGGTAACGTGAAAACAAATGCAATTCACGTGTGTTAAATTTCCCTGACTTGCATAACAAAATGAGTTAAGGGAATTTCCCATAGGTCAATGCAGGCTGGCTGAATGTAACATTTGTATTGAATTTCCCTGACTGTTCCTGGTCTATCCAACCTCGTTTCCCATGTCTGTGGGAGCCACTGCTCAGCAATTCAGCAAAGCTCATCAATTTTTACGAGCAGGCCGTTTACAGATTCACGATGCCTGGTTCGCGTGCGTAAATTTGCGCTAATTACGCCCCGGGCTAGGCCTAAATTTAGGTGAAGCGGAGAGCTTATAATTAGAACGCGTCCCTGAAGGACTTCACGACGATGCTAATGGAGAATTTTACATATCATATCGCAACCTATGCATTACGAGCCTGTTTAATAAGAGCATACGCTCCTGAACGTGCATGAGCAAATTCTACTGATGGACCTTACGAACATTTCGTCATGCTTTTTTTATTTTTATCACGTGCTTTTTCCCTAGCATTAAATAGGATAACTTAAAAGCCACGTGATGACATCCTTGTTATATAACTGCATAATAAAGCCCATTTAAAACCCCTTTGCTTTATATTCCCGTCATGGGGGTCGTTCATCAAGGGCTGTCATTCCTGGTGGTAATATATGCTAATGCACCCTGCCATAAACGTGTCTAACTTTAATAAATTAACATAATGCCCTCTTTTGGCGAGAAGGGTTCTTGGCATAAAATACAAATCTATATAAAAAGAATATTTGGCTGACGTTTTAGGTTTGCATACATCATGTAAAGTCAAGGGTGGTTCATAAACGCTGTCCTAACAACAAGATGTAACACAGCACAATAGCCATTAAAAAAGAAAGCCTGCAAAATTCTCTTGGAAAATTGATTCCCCATGACCTTCAGGGGTGGTCCAAGTGGGTCGTTCATAACCGTTGACCAACAACACTTCGACATTTCGAGGAGGTATGGATCATACACAGATGAGGGGGTTTAAATCAATGCAACACCCCGTTGAGGACGTACTTTTAGAATTGCCCTAGGGCCGATATCCCGTTTGTTTGACCTTCAGGGGTGGTCCGGGGGATCGTTCATAAACGTCAACCAATAATATGTTTAGAATGGGCGACTCATATCGAGGGGGGAGTAAAACACTGCACACCCCCCTGAGGTCGTACTTCTAGACTTGCCCTAGGGCGTCCATAGCACGTTTGAATGGCCACCAAGGGTGATCTAAGGGGGTTGTTCATAAATGTCGACCACCAAAAACTTGTTCAGAGAAGACATTTCGAGGGGGTTGATGGGTTCATACACTGGCGACTGGGGGTAAAGCAATGCAACCTAGGACCCACAGCGCATTTGCTTGACCTTCAGGGGTGGTCCACGGGGGTCGTTCATAAACGTCGACTAACATGTTTAGACGAGGCGATCCATATCGAGGGAGAGTAAAGCAATGCAACCCAGGACCCACAGCGCGTTTGCTTGTTGACCTTAAGCGGTGGTCTACAGGGGTCGTTCATAAAATCCGTCTCATTTCAAGCGAGACACAGGTGAAGGTTAGTAAAAAAAATAAAAACTAGGGTCCACTCACCGATCATAAGTAGCGAGACGGTGAGATGCTCCCTTCCAGTGGCCTTTAGGGCACCTAAAACGGTACCGACCACGGCGCAGCACAGTCCCACAAAGGCGATCATGACGATGAACCATCTGATGCTGACGGTCTGCGTGACGGCCACCCCGCAGCAGTGCTTGGGTTCATCCTCGGGGGTATAGTGGGATCCGCGGGGGGTCGACCTCGCCCGTCCCCCCCTCCTCATCTCAGACCTGGACAGCGCAAAGCGCTCCGTCCTAGAGCGGCGCGGGGGTGAGGAAGAGGTGGCGGTGGTTGTGGGGTGGGGACCCGTGGGGGAGACAACTGGAGGACGCCTGCTGGAATGTTCCGTGGCGTGCGGCAGGGTGGAATAAGGGGGCGGGAGGTGAGAGTGCAGGATGTCGGGCAGGAGCTCGGGGTTGAGCATGCTGCCCGACACCTCCGGGGGTGGCGGCGGTGGGGGAGGAGGAGGGGGAGGGGGTGGAGGAGGCGGAGGTGGGGGGACGGGATCGGTGGGTCTCCGCTCCCGTCGCAGGCGGCTGGCGACCGGGGGACGATCGGGTCGCGATTGACCCGCGCTCCGATCGTGATTAGTGACCGTTCTGTTGTTGTTGTTGTTGTTGTTATTACTCGTTTTGCCACCTCCGCCGCCAGAGGCGTGCTGGTGGCGGCTTGAGGCACTGGTCATGCCGGGGGGTCGCGGTGGATCCCCGCTGCGGCTCGGCATCTGACCCGTGGTGGATGGACAACCACCGTCCGCGAGGTGGTTTAAAACTTGCTCGTTTTCGTCGCACTTTGCATCGTTGGCGTCGATAATCCTACTGGAACACGATGGCCGATCGAGGTGCGGGTAATTGTCGCAGGCGGTGGATAGGGCATCAACACTAGGGCACAGCTCGCCGTTCGCATTTTGCGCGACGGCGTGGCGATTCACGGGCACCCCGACGACGTTCGGACGCGTCTTAATCTCATTTTCGTCGAAATTCCGGGTTGAAAACGGCCACAAACCGACGGCATCTGAACAACGATCCGCACACTGCCGTGTCTCCCTTGTTTCTGATGCTTCAGCGTCTGGTAGCCTCGCAGGGGGCGTGTCCCGCTTGTTTTTGTGAGACCCCTGTTGCGAGGCTAGCCCGCTCATGCCTGGTTTCGGAGCGCCGTCGCTAGGTGGCGACACTGCCGACGTGGGTTTGAAACGGCGGGAAAACGAGGTGGATTTGAAATTGCTAGTGCTGCGGAATGCGGCGTAGGGCCCTGCGTTCCGCACGAAATGGGCCGTTTTTGAGGCCACGGCACTTCCGGTGGCCCTTGAGGAGATCTTGGCCCTAGGAATCCTTCTTCGGCTATATTGATCACCGAACCTTAGACATCTCCTGGCCCTTGAAATGCGGACTGTGTCATACGCATTGTTCAAGGTCATAGGTCCCAAGTTGATTTTTGGGAGCTGGACATCGGGTATGGTCGAGCAATGGTCATCGCTGTCCTCCTGAGGGTCACTGTCACCTTCTTCGAAGGCCTCGTTTGCAATGCCTCGTCTGGCCTTGAGAATGCTGCTCTGTGACCATGTCCTTCTTGGGCGGTTGGCTTGGAGGTCAGTGCCCCAACTATTGGTTGAGGTTGAAATGAAGTTTGCGTCGGCCATTGCGCATCTCGCACTGGGTCACACAATGCGGGACTAAATTTCCATCCTGAAAGAAAAAATGATTATGCAAATTAGGCCAATTAAGAACGTATATTCACAGGGTCAATTTTATGCATAGAAAAGCGTGAGATTATAAAGGGTAAACACAGCGTAGAGTGCGGAATAGTATGGAGCATGGCATGGCATTGAAATGCAGCGTTTCTCGCCACCAAAAAAACAATCGAAACACTACATTTCAATGCCATGCTCAATGCTCAATGCTCAATGCTCAATGCTGTTTTTATCCTTAGTCTAATTCGAATTGGACACGATACATACAGTAACTACTGTACATTAAATTAAAGACAGTTTTTTAAAAAAATAGAATCCTACATGTACAGTGTATGAAATACTTTAGTTCCATGGTAAAACCAGTTTCATTTGAAAACCCAATTCGCACCGGCGCTACATGTACATTATAGATGTACTAGTATATTAAAATGCTTTCACTTGAATTTGGTCAGGTCGCACATTTACATGTATCTTACCACATGCAATTTGTCCTTTACATCTACATGTGTACATGTACATCGATATGATGAAACTCGTGAAAGAATAATACCAATGGAATGATAAGAATGTTCAGGTTACCCAAGTGCACGTGAAAACTTGAAGGTTAACTAATAGAAGTACAGGTATTTTAAATGTATCTAATGTACATGTACATGTAGTTAGTTTTGAATTTTTTTTTTTGAGTTTTATTTTCAATAAAAGTATTTTAATTCCAAACATGCCTCGCCACCTATTATTTCCAATAAACTGCTCTAATAAAAACAGTTTCATTATTTTTGCATGGCGTTGTATAATTTTCATCCAAAATTGCATCTGGTGCGATATAAGATTTCATCTTAAATTTCGAAATTTTAAATTATAATGTACATGTATACAGTGTACCTCGCATTAAGATATACCTTAAAATCCCTGAACAACTAAAATATTGATCAATTGCGACAATACCCTATAAAACGACTCAGCTGGAAACATTTTGATCAAACGCCCTGAACAAATTCACATGCTAGTTATGCTATGATGAACATTGAACATTATAGAAAATCATTATTAATTAAAAAGAGAAACAGGAAAGAATTACTTTAGAAATAAACAGGAATGACTTCCTATAGTCATAAATACTTAAACCCATAGTCTGGGGGTGACATCTCAGTGGTGCACTCTTGCCATAAAAGCAAAATGTGTCTTAGTCTTAAAAATCTTAAGACATAATTGATGGAAAGTATTAGTCTTAAATATTAAGCCACTTCTAATACAATAAAATTAAGACACTTTAAATTGTAGCCTATTTACATGTACATCTACAATTATGTACTAGTACACGACATTTAATATACAGTATGTAGATATACAGTACATTATTGTTGATGGGGATGTTTTTACTCCTTTCATACTAACACCTTATTCTCACCGACGTTGATGTAAATTCACTGATGTGGATCAAGCAAAACTTTTGCGTGTTAATTCACAC
>JAQGCC010005585.1:0-11311 GCA_034698905.1 Xestoiulus laeticollis
TCGATACGCTCGCACATAGTGGAGCATCCCAATAAAACATAGCAATGGATTTTTGAAATAAAGAGTTTTCATTGGTTTGGCCACCATTTCCCGTTTTTCGTCTGCTTTATTTCGTCTGCATTCTTTCTTCGTCTGCACACTCGAATAATGCAGACGGCAAAATCACGTGGATGGGCCAACCAATCAGAAATCTTTTAAAAAGCAAGAATGATTCTAGAAAAGACAAACTCGTTTGTGTCATGGATTCATGCTAGAATCAAGAAATGCTGTATTCTTTAATGCGCCACTATACTATGTGCGGATGCATCGCGAATCGCAGGTTTATCTTTAGGAATCATTCTAGAATGAATCGATTCTTGATTCGCTGCATGATAGCTGCACTATGTTTTCACCCTTATGCTGTGGCGTAAGCAGATCGTTTAAGAATACAATGACGATAACACATGTTTAAGCAGAAGCGCCGTACTTGTAGCGCCACCTACCCGCGCATCTTGAAATGGTATTCTACACGGAATTTGCGTTTCACTTTTGCGTGTTTTAAACGTCGTTAGAAGAAAATCCAGCGCTGTGTTTGGAGCGCCACCACATCCGCACTTTTCAAAGTCGACGCCATGATTGCGGCAATCGTCTGCAATCGTTCCCCATACGAAACCGTCATCGTAGACTTTAGAAGCGTCTGCTTATCGTTCACGACTCTCGTTCGCCGTGTACATTTTGTACTGCACGTGCGTAGTACGAAACATCGAACATATATCGTCAGACTATACGCTGCTAAATCTCCCTACTATCTAATGGACTGAATTTTATAACAGCAGAATTGTGAGAAGTTGTGTTTTACCGCAGAAATGTATTAAGCTAAAAACATAGTGCTATCAGCGATTAAAGAATCGCTTCATTCTAGAATGATTCCTAAAGGCATACCTGCGATTCGCGATGCACCCGCACATACAATGTAGTATAGCGGCGCATAAAAGAACAGAGCATCACATGATTCAAGCATGAATCCAGGACACAAACGAGTTTGTCTTTTCTACAACCATTCTTGATTTCAATGAGTTCTGAATAGTATCGAAAACAATTATTAAGATGTTCGATCGCAATCATTGATTCCAGAATCATTCCAGAATTCATTCTAGAATGAAGCAATTCTTTAATCGCTGATAGCGCTATAGCACTATGTTTTTACCCTAAAAGTCTGGGTGGGGTCATTGCACGAATAATTTGGGGAATTGATTTTTCATCCTGTTCAGGACGACTGATCTCCTATGACCTCTGGCTGTGACTTAATTCCCATCAAAACCCTATAGAATAAATAATTTATGCTCATATAAAGGTCCATGTGTTTTTTTTCCCACCGGGGGCACTAACGAGCAACCGGCGCGTCACAAAGCCGCTGTATGTTTTATGAAATGGTTCGCTATAAAAGAAATAATTGTCTCTTCTTTAGACCCATTTGCATTCTCCAAAGCACATACATGGTTCTTCCTCCCAAAATATCCTTCCATCCTCTACGTCATCATCGTGCCCTATAATGACACGGGTTTGGACCTTTTTTTATTTCGGGTGAACTCAGCCATGAGATAGGAGGACCACCCACGTTTTATTTGGTTGAATGAACCCATAAAGCATTTCCAAGTTGGAAAGATTCAAGTTAAAACTTAATTTGCCACACAATTGGAGTTGGCGTCAAAAAAAAAAAAAAGGGCAGGGCGGGGGGAAGGAAAGAATTTAGAGCCGGATCTATAAGAAGGAAAGGAAGGTAGAAAAGCAAGTGTTTCATTCCCAACATCCCGGAGAGTCATTAGAATGCAGACTTAAAACTTAATCCGTTTCATGGAGTTTTTTTTATTGCCAATGATTGCTCTTTACGTAAATGCAACGCTTTTGACAAAAGGCACATTTCGACGTAAGACGCGCGCACACACACATCTTCTGCTTCAAACTTGAAAAGGAGGAGACAAATAAAGCCCTTGTTTTTTTTTGCTCCAACTAATCCACCCACATCTTGCCTTCATTTGAATGCTCACCTCGTGGCTTGTGGAGAAAGATTTGCGTAAATAAAACGATAAGACGAAAAAATAACAAACGCGAAGGCAATTGCGAAAATGTGTTCCTTGACGATTCATTAATCATTGTAGCGGAGCGAGGGAAAAGTCTCGAAAGGTTAAAAAAAGCCTATATGCTGGTGGAAAAAATAAAAAATGGATTTCCACTTGAAATTACATTTTCAACCTTCCTGACTTTACCGGTTTTTAAAAGCGCTACTTTTCCCTGACCGTCCTATCGCTTAAGACTTGAAATTTAAAAATATGATAACGCGGTAACCGCTACCATGATAGGGGTGTGCTCAGACGATTTATTAAGATAAGCGGCTGGGGCATTTGAGTTTTACACGAATATACTCGTATCTTCACATTTTAAGACCCGGTGCACACGAGCGTTGCGGGATTTGAACGGTTGCGTCTTGCGATTCGACAAGATGCTATTACACATGGCGTTCTGTAGACGCGCGCATGCTACCGATTCGGTAACGTCTCGATAGTAGTTCATTGGAATGTTAGACGCTCGTGGAATCGAAAGACGGCACACACCGTTCAAGTGACATATGTTCAAAAATAGAGGTGTACGATTAGCAGACGCTCCAATCGTACATGTTTTCGACTCGCCTGGCAACCGTGTGGCAGACAATGGCCAAATTCAATGGCGTCAAATTTAAAACAGCGCAGGTGTGGTGGCACTGCACGTATGGCACTTTCACGAAAAGACGCGCGAATTGTACCGAAAAGAGGTGTGTAATTAATGAAAATCGCAATGTGTACGATTAGCAGACGCTCCAATCGTATATGTTTTCGACTCGCCTGGCTAGTCACGTGGCACTTGCAGGAGTGTTGGCGCTTGCACTAATTGACGCACCATTGTTTTATTCTTAAACGTCATGCGATTTATTCAACTGCAGGAGTACGTTCGTGTAACCCGCGCATGCGTGTTTGCGGTTTACGACTCGGAATGGAAAGATCTCGCTCTCAATTATACTTGTATTATTCAACAACCTGATGATGGAAAGAATGTCGAATCACATTATCATAACATGATATCTTCATTTGTGGTAAAAATGCGCAAGTTTCGTGTTCTGCAAGATGGTTACCTAACATCTGTTTTCCTATATATCCATCACCTGGTTCTTGCATGGTTCCTTGTTTCAATTTCGAATATTGCTCCATAGAGTTTCAACTTCAGTTCAATTTAAACTATAACACGAGCACAGCGTACCAAAAACACGTACCCCTTCTGGCATTGTTGGTTAGTAAATGCATCAGTGCGTTCAGCAGTTGGCTAAGACGGTGTCGTTATACGCGCTATTAGGTAAAAAGTATTGCTCTAAACGGGGCCCTTTTTATATTTAGGACCAATAACTCCTGATTTTATGCCCACTTTCAGTTCAAATATAACTCGGGGGGAACAAAAAAAAGGGTCAAATTTTCCAACAAGTACAGATCTCAACAAGCATACGATCGTACGCCGTTCTAAGTAATCTGATTATCTGATTATCCGATAATAAAATAATACATGAAAAATTGAAAAGCAGCCTGGATGGCCTATCTGGGTTTCAAACCCTTTCAGGGGTTCCTAGGGTCCCCATGTTGTAATCCCTTTAACTCTTTTTTTGTAACATGTTTGGTATGTGTGCTCCATCTGCCAAACGGTCAAATAAATGTTTAATTGAATACTAAATAGCTTAAGATTAATGATTTCAACAGTACGTAAGTAATCCTATGAAGCCCATTCCTTGACCCCAGCTTTTGAAGAACATGTACATGTATGTCGTATATGTAACTTGAAAAAATTCACTGCGAAAAAATATACAGCGCAAACGTGCCGCTGCTAATTAACGAGATCAGCAGAAATAATTAGCGATTGCGTCTCAACCCAAGGCATTTAAGCGTGTAATTATCTTTCAGAAAAGACGATAGAAAGCGTTATTAAAAGGGGATTAAATGATCGACGTTATTAATATAACTTGGCGATTTAGCTGATGAATATTTCCTTCGCGAAATGGCGAAATGACGGCAAAGCGCGTAGACTAATTAATAACAATTGTCTCCAGTAATTTCCTTCTGGGCCATTAAAAACATCAAAGTGCTTCTTGATGTTGACGGAAATGTGACGTAGAACCGAAATGAGAGAAAAGAAAAAAAAAACATGAAATTGCTCTACGTCAAGTACGAGAAACGCTTGTCGCGTAACGTTGCTAAGTTAGAAGTACGCCCGACGAAATACCGCCGAAACATTAGGCTGCAACATCTTCGCATTAGAAAAAGCATTTGGAAAATGTTTGTTTTTGATGGTCTTGGATTTGTTGGTAGGATTCCCATCAGATTGTTTCAGGGAATTTTCAGTTGGTGCTGACCCAAGAGAAAAGGGATTTCAAATACATGCTATATCTTACTTATAAGACACCCAAAATAAGCTTTAATATGGTGCGGCAAATCGAGTCATTACTACCGATAGATCGGTATCGCGACATTTGGTATTCGAAAGGAAAAATCATGATGTGGTGTTGGAGGCTCAAGAAGGACACAAGACCCAAGTTTTAAAAAAAAATCTTAAGGTGCTTTTTATTTGATATAAAAGCGAGGTTTATCTCTGATGCCGATAGCGGAGACAATTGCGATCTTGCCGCCCGATCATAAATTTAGGTGCTCCATGTTGCACGATTCGAGCGTTGCGCTAGATTTTTCGATTCTTAACATGTATTTTTGTACTTTCTCAATTTTGTTTGTATAATTTTCTGTTCCCGATAAGTGATGAATGCAATTTTGTTGACGAACTGTATAGTAACACCTGAAGAAGAACTGAGTTCGAAACGTCGCATTTACGCTTGCTTTTTAAATTAATTTAATATAATGTAGCTGTGCAAAAGAATTTGATGCTCTTGTAACATGCATAAAGGTAATAAAACAGTGCTATCAGCGATTAAAGAATCGCTTCATTAAAAAAAGAAATCTAAAGACATACCTGCGATTCGCGATGCACCCGCACATAGTATAGCGGCACATCAAAGAATAGAGCGTGGCATGATTCTAGCATGAATCCAGGACACTAACGAGTTTGTCTTTTCTACAATAATTCTTGATTTCAATGAGTTCTGAATGGTATCGAAAACAAGATGCTCGATTGTAATCATTGATTCCAGAATCATCTCGGATTCATTCTAGAATGAAGTGATTCTTTAATCGCTGATAGCACTATAACACTGTGTTTTTATTCCTTGGTGAGGTTTTAAAGCGTATTGTTGTACAATAAGTAATCGATAGCACGTATGCATAGTACGAAACGTGCACGACAAAACCAGTATTGTGTGCGTTAAGCAGACGCCTTTGTCATACTCGTTAACGATTTGCTAGTGAACGTTAGCAGACGACTTAGATAAAATTTATGGCGGGAAATACTTGCTTATTTTTACGTACAGGTACATTACTGTCATTGTAAAAAGAGATTGAGCATCGTGGCGTACAACGATACATTATCGACAACGCTGTTTCGTAATCACGCCAGTTGGAAACGTGCACGACAAGCAGATGCGCTTATCGTTCATCGAAACGACTCCATTTTCAAATGTTTGCAAACGATTCTGCCGAATATGGCGGTAAATTATAAAATGAGCTGGTGTGGCGGCGCTATACTTAAGGCGCTTCTACTACGCGACACATCATTTTAAATTTCAATTTTAATTTCATTTAAAAATGCGCCCGAGCGGTGGCGCTAAACATAAGGCGCTTTTGTCAAAAGACGCGTCATCGAAAACGTATTGACGACTAGTTGCTCAAATTCAATACATGGTTACGTTCTTGAAATGGATTGGAATAAATTTCGGTAGTATTATGCATCTCTAGAACCACTTTCCCGCTAAAGTCAAGCTTTTTTGGTCTAGTTTTTGCACTTTATATGCTCTAAGGGCCGGTAGCACCAACTGAGGCATGAAAATCTAAGGTTTACTAACCTCGGTTTAAAATATAACTCCTGGTTAACCTCCAGCTTGTTAGCTGTATGTGTTGCACCAATTTGCACCCTTGATAAAGCAACCCAGGGATTATAGAACCCATGTTCCAACATGCAGAAAACAAATTTATATAATAACCCGAGGTTAACCCTGCAGCCTACTCCCTGGGTTAACCTTTCGCTCCACATTTCCCTAACCAACGCTTGTGCAATGCAACTGGGTGGGTTAACCTAGTGTTATAAAGCAGGTTAACCTTAGGTTATTCTTAATTGGTGCAACCGGCCCTTAGAGTTATGCCATCGCCTGCATGATCCACCAGATTGCATATAGGGTTGCCCGGGTACTTCGAGTGGCGTTGGCATGTTCGGCTTTATGTGGCAAATAAATAACAAATGAGACCAATGAAGTCCTCATTTCAAGGTTTTTGTTGTGTTCTTAGGCAGACAGATGGCGCTACCGCCCCCATCTCTGCTTTGCCCCCTAATGAGGCAAACCTATAAAACAGGGTTTTTCCCCTGCTCTTGCCTTCAGGCTAGCTTGGAGAGCAACATATCTACCTGCTAATGTCGTGTTTGAATTTCACTCTTTGTTGTTGTTGGTTACAGTTTTAATTAAATAGAATTGTTTAAAACTTGGCTCAATACTTTCTGCACAAACCCAAACAACAGTTTCGGATGCAAATCCCATTATCCGGAATTGCACTGCGCGCCAACAATAATAAGTTGGAATGAGTCTACGAAACCGAGCGTAAAGTTATATACGAACGGTTATTATATAATTGTAATATTTTTTTGTGGCCGCTTACCGTGATTTTTGTTCTCCAATTCTTGTTTCATTCCTCTATAAAGTGAGCGAGAAATTAAGTAATAAGCCAGGCTCATAATGATCATCGGAAGCAGTAGTAGAATGGTATCCAAAATCAGAGTGAAAGCTTTTTCTCCCTCGAGGCTCGGATAAACCTCTCTGCATTTGTACTTTCCTGAAACAAAACAAAAAAAAGAGATAAGACGACTATCATATTTGCAATGTTTCATACGTGTGGATTTCCACATATTTTTTTTTTTAAAAACACAAGTACAGTCTTCTTTTTCGTAATGTTTAACGACTTGTCCGTTCGTTTGTAACCTAACGCGAGTTGCTTTTACGGTTTTTACCCGTATAACTGGTAACTAATACCGTACTTTATAAATATGATGGAAATGGCATTTATTTGTCCAGATATCTTCTTCGTTTATATATATATATTTTTTTAAAAAAAAGTTTACGTGAAATGTTGCGTTAAAGTGCATTAGCAGACATCCAACACCGGTGCCTTCGCACACTCGATAACAAAAATCTTAAGAAAGATAGATGGAAAAAATACCACGCTATATAAAGACATCGTCATTTTTTTGATAAAAGTATATATGCCGATGAACAACAATATCGATATATTGGTCAAAAGGTAGATTTTTATTTTTTTTTAATGCTACTTGAAACCATGCAGACTAACATCGCGTGCCAATGCCGTACGAGCGTATATAGGCGTATAACATTTGTTATAAAGTAATTGAGGGTTGGAAGAAATCATGCGTTGCGCGATAAGGAACATGATCAGTCGAGGCATTCTGGGAAAAATGACCGACGATGTCCATTAAATGCAGAGTTGAGAGATGAGGAGGGAAAACGAATGCGTAGTTAATACGCCCGATGAACTAATAGAATTGCAAAAGAATTGCAAACCAGTCGCTGGAATATTATTCCTCCGCAAACATTCGCGTACTCATCGGTCCATGAAGAGAAATTCCCTTTATCATCAACTACATTTTAAATGTAAGAGTTATCAATTGTTAAAAGTGCACTTTTCAACCAATCTCCAACTCCGCATTTCAAAAAGATTTTGGGGATTCGTCGTTGATCTCGGTTGCGGCTTCGTTCCGCGTGACCGAATCGTATACGTATTATTGTTATCGTAAAGAAATTTAAAATCCGATTAGATGATGACCTAAGTGTCTCTTCAGTTCTTACATATATTTTTATTGTTATAATGGTGTTTCATACCCTGGATTGCTGCTCCTGAATGATGCTTTTAATATGTACTCGCCTGCTCGTATGGTTTGCCTCGCTTTAATTATGAATGCCAATACGTTTTTTTTAAAAAAAAATTAATTCAACTGAAATAACTGCTTTTAATAATGTAATTCTCATAATTGTAATAAATCTGAATTGCTGGGATATCACTATATACAAATCAAGCAAACGCATAGCGCAACACTTGGCGCGTTCGTAACGTTGCCGACACATTCGTAAATTCGTTTTTCATTTCCAATTTAATTAATATTTCACATTAATATAAAAAACATTGGCTGAAGAATTTTTTTCGAAACAAAGACAATATTATCTCGAGTTTAATTAGTCCAAGTTTATCTTTTACAAAAAGTTGCCAACGACTGCGGTTCTTGCATGTTCGCTTTATTCGTGAGCCATATGCTTAAATTCATTTTTTAAGAAACATTGCAGAAAGTGCATCTTGGTAATCTCTTTGTACTGATTTATTTAGAGGAGTGTGATATTTTATTAATACAACCAAGTATTTTAAAAAAATCCACAACATTTAGTCGACTTATGCCGTCATCAGGTGCTTCGGTTTCTCAAATATGACTCACTGAATTGAGGAATCTGCATCAATAATTATAATTAATTTAGCACGTTTGTTAAATAATGTATATATTTAACGAATTTTCCGCTCTATTTGTGTAATGCTAATAATTATATAGTACTGCATGTTTTGTAAAAAAATTGACTTGTTTCCTGCCGGTCTTTGATGACCGCGACAGAGACATCGATGAGGTCTCAGGAAACAACAACACGATCATTATGCTGATGTAATTCGCTTGATGAAAACTGGTCAAGAATCAAAATCGTCCATAATTGCATGTGCATTTATTAGCTACTGGCTATCATTTAGAAAGCTATATGTCATCTATTCACCGTATCACAATTTACCATGCGCGGATACAGAGTCACTACGTTAAGAACAATGCGGTAATAAATGATCTAGCCTCGAGAACGGATGCTGTTTTTTAAAAACTTAATTAATGTCTATGAAGAGCAATTCAATGGACCTTAATTGAAATATTCGATTCTCTTTTATTCGCCATTGCGCGTAAAACATATCCACCGATGACTACTTATTCGATGCAAAGTGTCGCGTTGTTGCGTGGCGCCACGATCCAACGTTGCGCGATTCGCTATAAACTTTTACGGTATCAGACAGAAATCAATATCGAAGAAAACAGTGGCAAATGGGGATTGGATTCTTCTGGCCTATGTTCGCATATTCCGGATAATGAAGCAGAAACTTTTATGTTTCGGCTACCGTAAAAGGGGCTTAGTCGGCCTTTTTCAATTTTCGCACTTTGGTTCCCACGTGACCTCCTCCTTAATACCCCCTCTCTCTCATTCTCACCTCTTTTTTTATTTTATTTCTTGCATATATGCTTGCACTACTACTTACTTCCAAGATTTGAAATTTGCGAGATTGATGCGAGGTGGCAGCACGCGACTAACGCTAACAATCCATCTTTTTTCCGATGCCGGCCGGCATCTTTGGATGCGGCTAAGACTTTCAATGACGAAAACTCAATTTGATTGTAGTTTTCGTCAACGATATCGCACATAAGATTGATTTATAGGACTAATTATGCATGCAATGCATGCATTACTTGTACAAAAAAATAATTAAATTGAGGACTAATTGCTGGATACAAGTTGACTGGATATTTTTGTATAAGGAAAGGGCTTCTATGTGCTAGTGGCATTGGTGGTCTGACATATGCAGTGAATAAAACCGTACATGCATAAATGTAGAACTGTATATGCACGTGTGAGGAACTGCACATGCACGTGCGTAGAACGTACTGTACATGCATGCACGTGTGTAAAACATACTAGCTGTACATGCACGTGTGTGGAACATATACTAGCTGTACATGCACGTGTGTAGAACATATACTAGCTGTACATGCATGCACGTGTGAGGAACTGCACATGCACGTGTGTAGAACGTACTGTACATGCATGCACGTGTGTAAAACCTACTAGCTGTACATGCACGTGCGTAGAACCGTACATGCACGTGTGCAGAACCGTACATGCACGTGTGTAGAACCGTACATGCACGTGTGTAGAACCGTACATGCACGTGTGTAGAACGTAATGTACATGCACGTGACAGTTGTGTGCTACTTCAGCGGCTGGCCGTTAATTATCGCTATTCGCAGGTAAAATCGTGATTTTTGTCCCTGTAAACCATAGCGTATTTCGCGATTCACAGGATTTGCGTTATTTCGAGGTAATGTTGTTCTGTAAACTCGATCTTTGCCGCCTGATTAAATAACAAAATTTAACTCTATATATTTCATGATTTGCGGGTTAATGAAAATGTTTTCAATCCTCGGCGTAAGCCACAAGTAGTGCTTTTTAGTATACATTTATCTCTTGTGCAGAGCCCCTACTATTTTCGCTGCCATACATTGTGTATATCTTTATCGACTAACCTTCGAATTAATCTAAATTATATTAAATAAGCAATTAAAAAGTGATTAAATGTTAACGACACGCTCCGTTGCCCTCGGGTGTCAATTAAAATCTGCATATAGGCCCCAACATTCTAGCTCCTTAAGTTTTATATTGTTTAAATAACTCCATGAATTTGTTATTAGTCGATTAGCCTTAAAGGAAGCTTATGTGTTGTAGACTGCGTACATATAATTAAGCTGAGAACAACACGCTGATCAACGGATGATTATATAAGCCGATGGATTTCAAAATGGCAACGTGCCTTATCGCGTTAAGTCAACGCTATAGTGCTAGTTTGTTATTTTTTCTCTCTCTCTCTACAGCTTTATAAATAAACTCAAAAGTGAGCCGGCCAGAAATGGCTTCTTTTCTGCGGTTGAATATCTCGAAAACTGGGCTTAAACCTGTGACCGCTAACACGGACTAGTCGCGTAAGCACCATAGGTATACATTACGCGTACATGCGATAGTTGAGGAAAAAAAAATGAAAAGTGCCAATAATAATTATGGCTGTGAAATTTCATGTTGACAAATTTCACTGTGACATTTGTTTTTTACGGATACTTCGTCTATTATGCAGCACCGTTACGCGATAAGGACCCAGCGCGACTACGCAAAAGTTTATAATCCAACTCTTAAAAGATGTACAACTTATGGCCGGTTTTACCAACGGTGGTAAAATCTGTGGTCAAGTAACCTGTAGTCAAACTTTGACCTCCCGGTCAGTTGTTTGGGTTTTACCAACTGACC
>JAQGCC010005586.1:0-11310 GCA_034698905.1 Xestoiulus laeticollis
GTACAATTCCACTAACCTGACCTATCGTAACCAGCTATCATAAATTGACCAAATTGGGTGCAAAATCTAGAATATTTCTTTAAAAACCCCTAAAATAATGATTTATGTACATGCAGTGAAACGATTGTGTGCATAATGTTATACATGTGTGCAATGTATAGATGTTTAATAAGCACAGTCCATTGGATATTGTCTTTTCATAGCAAACCTCCATACCATGAACACCTGTCTAATGTGAACACTTGTGTAGACAGGTTTCACTGTATAGCTTCTCACATATCAATAATTTAATTTATTTTAGATTTGGATTGAAAAAGAGTGTCGTTGTAGATGTCCGGAATACAGCGAATGCAGTAGCGGAACGTACTTCGATACGCGAATGTGCCGGTAATATATACAAATTTGTGATTTTCATAGCTTGATAACTTGTACTTTTTGGGTTTTTTACTTGGCTGTAGGAACTGAATTTTGCTTTAATTATTTTTTATATAAATAGGTGTCGCGTACCCGGTGAGATTTTATCTCAAGGAAAGATGTTGAGGTTGATGTCGAAATCACTTTATCATTAGATATCACAAGAATTAAATCTACAATTTTAAAGAAGGTGGTGAAAAATGTTTAGGAAGAAATATTACTTGGTTATTATGAGCCAGAGAATTTATTCAGACATAAAATGATCGGTGTAATAATAATGCGTAAATTCATCTTGCCGGTGCCAAATTTGTAAATCACGTAATTTTTTTATTATTTTCTGCAAATTTATACTTATGATATGCCATTATGAAATAAAAGATTTGACAATAAGTCCCTATATGCTTTAAGGATCGCAAAGTTGCGAGTGATAATTTGGGATTTTAGTATGTTGGCAAACTAGCATAACATCCAATTTTAACGACAAAATTTAGAATCATGTCTTAAGACTTTTAAGACTAACATATTTTATTCAAAATATGTTAAAGATTTAACACAAAAACTTGAATTTAGATCCATTTGTCTTAAAACTTAAGTCTAAGAATGAAAATATCTTAAAATTTAAAGCTAGGACTTAATTTAGAATCATGTCAAAGGAACTTATGATACATTTATCTTAAGATAAATGTATATATATATATATTTTTCAAAGTCTTAAGATTGCTTAGAAGTATTTAAAAATTTATCACAAATATAGCGTATATTTATGTCAAAAGACTTAAGACTAGAAAAATTTTCATTTTTTTTTAAAAAAGATTTTATAATTTAACACCGAGAGTTTTTAATGAAATTTATGGAGGTTAAAAATGATATAGCCGGATGTAGAAAATATTTAATATTGTGAAGATTCCTAAGATAAAAATTGAAAGATTGCAAAAATTTCTCAGATAACATAAACAATTTGTCATTTTTTTAATTTGCCTAAATTTTCTGTCGCTCGTTTCGCCATCTGTGGCAATTTTGGCAACCGGAAGTAGAAGAGGAGTTTGAAAAACACAATATCTATCTTATAATAGGGGTACTCAAGTTCATCATCGTACATCTGAGATTTCGTATTAATGTATTTCGTAAACAGGCTCGTACGTATAATCACGTGCGTTCTAAAATAGGTTTTTAGAACGCACGTTATAGTTTTTTATAATTAAAAGTCGATTTTTAGAACGCACGCGATAGTTTTTAGAATTAAAAGTCGATTTTTAGAACGCACGTGATAGTTTTTTAGAATTGTAAGTCGATTTTTAGAACGCACGTGATAGCTTTTTAGAATTAAAAATCGATTTTTAGAACGCACGAGATATATTTTTGAAACTGAAAGTCGATTTTTAGAACGCACGTGATATTTATTTAGCAATTTTTAGAACGCACGCGATAGCTTTTTAGAATTAAAAGTCGATTTTTAGAACGCACGCGATAGTTTTTTTAGAATTGAAAGTCGATTTTTAGAACGCAAGCGATAGTTTTTTAGAATTAAAAGTCGATTTTTAGAACGCACGCGATAGTTTTTTTAGAATTAAAAGTCGATTTTTAGAACGCACGTGAATATTTATTTAGAATTAAAAGTCGATTTTTAGAACGCACGTTAGTTTTTTAGAATTGATAGTCGATTTTTAGAACGCACGCGATAGTTTTTTTAGAACGCACGAGCCTGTTTACGAAATAATACGAGATCTCAGATGTACGATGATGAAGTTGAGTACCCCTTAATGTCTGTCTATGGCAACGGAAAAGTGAAATTTAATCTGTACATTTGGTAAGAGACAAGAAGAGCTCCAGGCAATTCAATTTTCATAAAATCCATTGTCCAGAATCTCCCTTAATTTAAACAATAGACTGTAGAAAGAGGATTATCAAGACATGGTGGATCCAAGATGGCGGTCAATGTAGACAAATGGAACAACACATTCCATTCATACGTAAAGAATTTAAATTTAATTAATTTAGCTAAAAAACAGAGTTTTTTTTTTTTTTTTTTACAAAAATCATTAGCGTCTAATTGAATAATATAATGACACGTGCTTCCTCCTCCTCCTTGATCCTGTCTCGTGCGTGGATTAATTCTCGTATAAAACGGAGTAATTAAAGGTGCACGAGGCATTTTTATACGTTAAAAGGTATAAAGAAGCCCCTTTAAATGTACATGCGCACATGGAGCCATTTTTCAAATTAAAATTGCATAATTTTGTCATCATTCCTAAAGAATGAAACGCATTCGCCTGCATTTATAATTGCTTTCATTAACATCATTAATTAAGACGAAAAGAACAGAGACAACATGAATTATAACGAGAGAGAAAAACGGGGGACACATCAATTAAGACGAAATTAAACGAGCGCGTGCACTTAAGGTTTTATCCTCTACATTTGGCGAGGTCACGCCATTCATCCACAATACAAAATGACGTTTAGGAGAAGAGACAAAATGGAGACGCACACGGGCACTCTAGGAATGAAACCTTTTAAAAATATTTCATCCTCTACATTTGGCGAGGTCCCGCATTTCATCCACTTGGCGCTTTACATGTACAATGTAGAAATTTATACGACTTTCATTTCGTCTTAAAAACGGGATATAATTTTAGAGGATAAAAGTCGACAAACTTATTTGGCGAAGTCACGCATTTTAACCGCTTGGCTCGCTATATCACTAAAATTTATTCGATTTCCATTTCGTCTTAAAAAGATAAAATTGGTGACCTCGGATAAAATTCCATTTGTCATTTGGCGAGGTCACGCATTTTATCCACTTCTATTGTATGAATACATTATATAATGTACTATAATGTACATGTAACTAGCAATTTGTCCGATTTTTATTTCGTCTTAAAACAGGCATTTGGCGAGGTCACGAATTTTGTCCAATTGAAACCACACAGGAATTTGGTCAAGCATTTTATCCACTAGTCGAGCATGCGCACAATGATCTCATCAAGAATTTCTCGATTTTTAATTCATCTTAGACAAGACAGAATTCCCACAACTATGATTTTTTCCAAATATTTCATAAACGTCAGCGGGCCACACAAAATATCACAAAGGGCCAAATTTTGGCCCGCGGGCCAAAACCTTCCAAATAGTCTATCATATCCAAAATAGCATTACCTTATGAAAAACGACCAAAATAAACATTATTATCAACTAATAAACACAGGAGGTGTCTTTGAATATGATTGGAATGTCATTGGAATGTTCATGACATTCCAATGACATTCCATTGACATTCCAGCCCAAAAAACCAACCATTACAAAAAACACATGTCAACTACAATTAAGTCAACTGTCAAGACTACTGTCATGACATTGACAAGGACTTTGTTCATTAACCACTCATACAGTCAGCGTGCCACATAAAGAGCCAAATTTGGCCCGCGGGCCAAAATCGTCCAACCCGCCTATCATATCAAAAATAACCCTACTTTATGAATAATAAGCATTATAATCATTATTATCAACTAATAAACACAGGAGATGTCTTTAAATTTGACTGGAATGTCATTGGAATGTCATTTTAATGTTCATGACATTCCAATGACATTCCAGCCCCAATTTTTAAGGTACAAAACTTAACATAACCAAAAATACATGTCAAACAATGTGTATAAGTCCATGTGCTACAAGGTCAACTACAATTCAGTCAACTGTCAAGACATTGACAAGGATTTTGTTTATTAACCACTCATAGAGTCAGCGTGCCACATAAAGAGCCAAATTTGGCCCGCGGGCCAAAATCGTCCAACCGCCTATCATAACCAAAATAACCCTACTTTATGAATAATAAGCATTATAATCATCATTATCAACTAATAAACACAGGAGATGTCTTTAAATTTGACTGGAATGTCATTTTAATGTTCATGACATTCCAATGACATTCCAGCCCCAATTTTTAAGGTACAAAACTTAACATAAGCAAAAATACATGTCAAACTATGTGTAAAAGTCCACGTGCTACAAGGTCAACTGTCAAGTCTTCTGTCAAGACTACTGTCAAGACATTTACTACTGACATGTCAGAAGTGAATAAATAGTAATAAAGACAATTGACCTTACCTTAAAATTGTAGTCTTAGAAGTGTAATTGTTGGATTTCTTTATCCAAATAGCTATAAGAAATCGGATATTCCTCAGTAATAATCAGTGGATGGATCCCATAAATCATCCAATAAATCCAAAAAATTCCTGAGTTCCAGAGTCTTAACAAACACTACATTTACACGATTGAAAAGCGTTTTTTAAAACTAGTCCAAGAAAGCTATTTTCTAAAAATGAAGAAATTGAGACAGAAAAAAAACTAAACTTGTTTTTGGCGACAGTTTTGTGCTTTTTTTGCAGATGAAAAAGCGAACCAGCCGCCTTCTCCAGAAGCTGGCAGACGTCTGTTGTCCCAATTGGATGAAAACAACGTCATTGGAGTGGAAAAAAAAAAAAAACGCCTCTTCAAATACAATCGTTGGCCAAAGAAACGATGAAAGGAGCACTACAGGATGAAAATCAACTTTTTATAACACAATAGCACATTTTTTATTGAAAATATTGAAAAAAATATGATGGGCAGTCGTCTACAAATTAAAATCCAGCAGA
Source organism: Xestoiulus laeticollis (assembly GCA_034698905.1). Classification (NCBI taxonomy): domain Eukaryota; kingdom Metazoa; phylum Arthropoda; class Diplopoda; order Julida; family Julidae; genus Xestoiulus; species Xestoiulus laeticollis. The sequence continues at coordinate 5,049 of JAQGCC010005586.1, forward strand.
AATAGCATTAGTGCATTGCGGGGAAGATCACTTATGCATTATTACCAATACAGCAAGGGGCAACTAGCTTTCCCGCAATGCATTAATATAATGCGGAGAAGCTCACTTTATATTATTGCGTATTACAGCAAGGGGCAACTAGCTTTCCCACAATGCATTAATGTAATGCGGAAAAGTTCACTTTTGCATTATTGCGTATTAAAGCAAGGGGCAACGAGCTTTCCAGCAATACACAAGTGTAATGCGGGGGAGCTTACTTTAACATTATTGTGCATGATAGCAAGGGGCAACGAGCTTTCCCGCAATGCATTAATATAATGCGTAGAAGCTCACTTTATATTATTGTGTATTACAGTAAATGGCAACGAGCTTTCCAGCAATACACAAGTGTAATGCGGGGATGCTTACTTTACATTATTGCGATTATAGCAAGGGGCAGCAAGTTTCTCTGCATTGCATTCCTGCTATGCGGGGAAGCTCACTTTCGCATTTTTGCGTATTACAGCAAGGGGCAACGAGCTTTCCAGCAATACACTAATGTAATGCGGAAAAGCTCATTTTTGCATTATTGCGTATTAAAGCAAGGGGCAACGAGCTTTCCAGCAATACACAAGTGTAATGCGGGGAAGCTTACTTTAACATTATTGTGCATGATAGCAATGGGCAACGAGCTTTCCCGCAATGCACTAATATAATGCGGAGAAGCTCACTTTATATTATTGTGTATTACAGTAAATGGCAACGAGCTTTCCAGCAATACACATGTGTAATGCGGGGAAGCTTACTTTAACTTTATTGCGATTATAGCAAGAGGCAGCAAGCTTCCCTGCATTGCATTTATGCTATGCGGAGAAGCTGACTATAGGATTATTGCAATTATCTCAATGTAGGTGCAAGCTTCCCTGCGTTGAATTCCTGCTATGCGGGGAAGTTCGCTTCAGCATTATTGTAATTGTCTCATGGGGCAGCAAGCTTCTCTGCATTGCACTCATGCTATGCAAGGAAGCTCACTTTTGCATTATTGCAATTAGATCAAGGGCAGGGAGCTCAGTGGTCTGGCTAGGGGGGGGGTTGGCGGGAGCGGGTTCTGAACAGCATGTTTTGCTATGGGGAAATTTTAAAACCTACTTTTAAAAAAACTGAATAAAAAAAATTGATAAAAACGCAGTATTTTTGTAACTACTGCATGATCAAAATTTCATAATTTTCACATTTATAAGGAATTTTTACAAAATTAAAAACTAAAATACTTATCATTTTTTTTGGAATACACACCGTGCGAGTACCTGCTGCCACCTAGTAGCGTATTTTAGCTTTTGATTTTTTTAAAAATTCCCTATAAATGGGAAAATTATGAAATTTCGATCATGCAGTAGCTACAAAAAAACTGCATTTTTATCAATTTTTATTTTTGTATTATAACAAGTAGTCTTTTTAAAAGTTAACCGTTTTCGAGGGGTGACACCATCGATATCCACCCCGGGTGTCACCCATGCTAGCTACGCCACTGAGGGAGCTTTTCAACAATGCACATATGCTATGTTTAGGTTGCCAACATATGGAATCCAAAACACCATTTGCAACTTTACGATCGATGATTACCTGTCGCAAATGAACCAAATAAAACTATTTTGAAGGGCATTCTACAACAATTCAATTCGACTGTAAGGTGTATTTGGAAATGTATTTGGTATATGTATTTGGAAAAAGCGCAGTGAATTGCATAATTTGAAAGTGTTATTAATTTGTAACCCCTAATCGTAGAAAAAGTGGTTTTATGTAATAAAAGTACAGTGATTTTATTATAGTTTCAACCAAAATGCAAAATTACTATTTTTCTGCTCTATTAAACTCTCTTATATTTTTCCTCGGCTACGGAAAAGTTTTGGTGGAAAATTTTAGATTAAATTTCCTTGCTCTCTGCATATTAAAAGCCCCTCAAGAGATGTGAGATTCCAGGTAGGTGAAAGATTCCCTTTTCCTGTCGTTTTCTTAGCGCTACGAATATTTTGGCCTCCGAATTACACGGGCAAGTTTAACTTCGAGCCCGACACGACACATGCGGCATTCGACGAGTCCTCCACAAACGTTCGCCTCTTTCCAGAGTAGTCAAGCGACCTCCGTGAGTGTATTCATCCTGTCCGGGGGTAGGGTCGAAACCCAGCCCTAGAGGAGGAGCTGTGGCTTGCTGAGCTCGCAACCGTTCAGATCGGCAGAGCTCAGGGCCTTCAGAGGCGGGAAAGTTCTGTTACGAACTATTCATTGGAACTGGATGCGGGGCATATACTTCCCTGATGGAGATACCACGATGTTTGGTCCTTGACAAGCAAAGTTATGCAAGGGTAGCTGAGTGGGACAAGTTATTGTCCGGTGACCAGTCGAATGCTTAAGGAAGCTGCCGAGTTCAGTTGCGACCTGTTGCCTTTGCTGTAAAAAAAATGAGACCAGACTTGGTTTTACAAGTTGAATGTACAGTTGGAAGGGTGTGGTCTCGACAAGAATATTCTACTTTCTGAGGATTCTAGGTTGGAAGAGCCCCTTATATACTCAGTGTGCCTATCCTTCGACCAATGAGGATGGGACAAGTTTACCTGCCTTGCCATGGGACTGTAGCTCCTGTAGAAGGATCCTAAGGGCTGGTGATGCCAGGTAAGTAAGTTACCTTATCTGGGTGCACCCAGGTGCATGGCAAAGATAGGACTAAGATCCTGTTACCTTTGTTAGGTTAACTTGGCAGAGCGCTTCCTGTCATGCCCTGAAGGGGGGTGAAAATAACTATTCCGCTTTAGGTCTTTTGTCCCGAGTCAAAGGAACAAATATTGGCAATCGGTCGCTCTTGACTCACTCGAACACGGCATGCATAGAATAATAGCATCTGAAGAATTAGCCCTGTTCGATTTTCGGTACGGATGACATATAGCGAAGAAACTACGATGTAGAAATAATTTTATAAATTACTCATTTATAATCGAATAGAAATTAACAGTGGGTATAATAGCAGGAAATCATAATATTTACAAATTGTTGTTAATTTCAAGCAAATTAAATAATCTGCCCTATTAACGTGATAAAATAAGCTGACCGTTAATCATGTTTTCATCGAATAAACGACACTTGGGAAATGTGTTTCGATTAATATCATCGGTTGGCTCCTCTCTCGGGTTTGTTAAGTTTGCTCGTTAAATCTCGATAGCAATAGCGATGCGAATAAATCGTGCAAAAACGGCAAAAAGTAAAGTTGAAACGACGGTGTAGAAATCATCAAAGACGACCGAGGAGTGTTTAAAAAGTCTCGTTCGCATCTACGTTAGCCGCAAAACTTTTCAAACACTCGTCATACGTAACAAATAAAAATTCAAAGAAATAATACAACACAATTGACTCGCGGGTAAAAATTAGCTAATACCGAATTCGTTCAAACACACTTGTTCCAGTTGAGACCGCCGCAAGCCATGGAAACGATAAAGTAGAGAATGAGCTACGAAACAACATAAAATATCGTCAATTTCCTAAACTTTCAATTTTGAACGTTCAAACGAACAAATTTAACAATTCTTACGATGACGACCACGGCGATAACGACCATCAGCTTAATGTTCTTCCAAAATAAGGACCTCGCCAGATTCCGGCTCGTCTTCCTGAAGTGAACCGACTGAAACGCACAAAAATTGTTGTGAGTGGCGAGGAACTCTCGCAAGTACGTAATGTGCGCAAAAAGTTGCCTTCGTGGCTTTTTATGCCACCTTAACCCACCTAGAAGTTTTTAGCTACTGAAATGACATAAAATTGTATGGATCTTACGACACAACGGGATGATCCTTGTCTCTGACCTACGACATTGAATTTCCATTGGTTATAAAGTAATTTAGTAGAGCCGATTGAACTTTTACTTTATAAGTGCAAACTTCACCTCGGTGCGGTTAGATGTGTTCCTAGAACACGTCACATCATACCCGAGCACGATAGGGAACCGCTAAGCGGAGCATGACGCTTAATGCCTGGTTCGTACTACGCGTACTCACCATAAGTTGACGTCATAACCACGACAATCCCTGCGGTCGGAAACTATCGGAATCGGTTCCCGGCGCTTTCGCTTAGCATTTCACTTTCACATTATACAGTGTATCGTATCATTTTAATACAATTTTAAATACATTTTAACATTTGCCGCGATGTGTTTTTTGGATAATACATGTATTTGTAAAAAAATATTCGTCTGCGCATGTTTACAATATATCTATAAATAATATTTATGTGCATGCATAGGGTTTATATGCGGTTTAGTATTTATGTTAGTAGTTTTAAAATTTTAGAATAAATGTTAGTATTTATAGATAATATTTGTTTATACACTAGATTGTGTACCATAAAATTCAATAAATATACTACAATCGTGAAATAAATGTTGAAATCGGCAATTTTGCGTCGTCGTCTGCTCTTTAGAGCTGGAAAATTCCCACTCAAAAGAGCAGACGATGGCATAAAAATAATTCTCGCTAGGGTGAATTGTTTTTGCGCATTGCATTCTGGGATTTGGGAATGCACCGCACAGGGTCAATGTATGAATGCAGAAGGAAAAACGAGTGGTGCGAACCAGGCATAAAACCTTACCAGGTCTTAAGTATCCTGCAACTAATTTTGAGCCTCTCGATATAACAAACGGTTTGGCTGGTCCCTTCACTATCCCACAATACTAAAGCACTGTTTATAACGAACGGCGATACTATGGTGTAGGTCAAAGGCAAAGAACAACCCATTGTGTTGTAAGATTTCAATTTTAATTGATTTTAAGGATTGTTTATAAAAGTTAAAATCTTAAAACACTGTAACGCTTATCTAAGGGGTGCTCAAAATACTGCAAAAGCAGCTTTAGCGTGTACACTCTCCAGCATATGAAGGATATATTGTATTTACGGTGCTCGATAGAAGACAGAAGTAACATTGTGGCAAAAAACTGTCATTTCAGTCATTAAAAACTGCTAGGTGTCATAAAAGCCATGAAGCCCGATGAATAACAAATCCTCTCTGTATAACGAACGCTAGATATAACCAGACCAACGCTCCATCCCCTTCACGTTCGTTATATCGTGAGCATACTGTACTCCATCGATTTCACAATTATCGAAAGCCCCAAAAACTACAACAAAAATGCTTTTTTCAACTCACTGATGCGTTCAAGTTTTCCGTCTTGTGGATCAGTAGTTCCAATCTTTCGCCTCGTGCCGCAATGTTATCTATAACAATTCGAAAGCACGATTAGCGGTCTGTCGAGTAATCCAGAGCATATTTCCGATTATCCCACTCGTTTTACCTATGTTTCGAACCATGATGTCTTTAAGTTCGTCAATCTCGCCTTCGACTCGAGACACCACGTCGACATCTTTGGAATCGGAGAAATATTTCTACGAAAACAGGAAAATTAAACTGTAGCTGTACACTGTTCATAACACTGTCATGGCAAACATTTATGCTGGATTCACATGTACGCATTTTCAAATGCATCTGCATCTTGCGACTGCTGCGTGTTTTGAAAGTTCAAATTGATGCGCGTCCAGATGCGTATTGTGCATTTTCAAAAACACAAAGCAAGCCAATTCACATGTGAGCGTTACACATTGTGTTTCGATAAAAAAATGCGGGCTTTTTCAGGTTACAAACACATTTCTTGGTCTCAAATGCGTCCTTTTAGTAATAAATGTCGTTTTACCGTTAAAAGAACATATTTACAGTAACAAAATGCCACATTTTTGCCGTCGTTTTTTTCCATTAATTCAATTTCTTGCCCTGCGGTCAGCATGTAGTATGCCATGTGGCAGGGGACAAAGTGCCAGAATTTTTAATGGGAATTATGAGTATACGGTAGTGGCCGATTTTTGAGGAACTATCCCGGCATTCGCTTCGCATGCCTATATAGGCAATTAATGGAGGCTGTGGAAAACCACAAAAAACCACAACCAGGATAGCCGACCGGGGTTTGAACCCGGGTCTCCCGAAATAAAGGAGTTAAGCATAACCACTAAGCCAACGTTGTCATTAAGAGGGAACGAAACACCCCCTTTCCTTTTATAAATAAAATTCTGGGGAAAAAAAAATTGCTAAATATACTCTGTTCTTAGATCTAGTAAATGTCGAACAAGCTTTTTTATGAAAATGTCTGGTTATTTTTTAAACTAATAAATGAGAATATATGGTTCTTGTCTGTTAATTCACCGCCACGCTTAATCATCGATTAATCACGCCGGCCTGCGGCGCTGCCTAACCC
>JAQGCC010005587.1:0-11307 GCA_034698905.1 Xestoiulus laeticollis
AAAAAAGAATTTTCGCACGAGATAGTAATGTGCAAATTTTATAATTCTAGAATTTAAATTAAATTCGATGCCCTGTTTGAGGCTAACAAAACGCGCGTTTTCAGCCTAGTGTGGCCTGGGGCTTAAAGCGAACACTTGTCTTCCGCTCTTGTTCTTTCTTTCCTGTACAAGATGCGGTGGTGGAAATGCAATATATGTTAGTATACACAGTCTACCCTTGAAAAATAATTCAGTGGTTCGGTTCATTGAAATTAATCCCCGTAAATATAACTGAAGATGTTGCATTTTCATGAAAAGTTTTCTGATTGATTATTAATGCTGCTTTTGTCATTCCAAGATGATGCTACGTACCCCACACCCTTTTCCATCTTGAACCTATGCAAGCAATATCGTTGTTTGAACAATTATTATTGTGAATGAATCATGCGGAATGAAATGTATGCTTCCGACCTGATATCTTTGTAGAATTTTATCAATTGTATTCTTCAAAAGATAAATAAGGATTGACTAGACTACAACCATCAGGGTACAAGTACATGTAGTGACGATTCGTTCTACATGAAAAATGATATTAATAAAGTTGAATTAAGTGACTGCCATAATCATAATTCTAGAATACGGGGCAACGAAAATAAATAATACACACTGTAAATAGAATATATAAATAGTAATTAATGTAACAAAAAGTTTAGATCCGTAGGCCCATGTATATGTCCACTGAGATATGCATCTATTGAAGCACACATTTATTGATGACACAGTCAATCTATTTGTATTCTTAAGAATAATTCAACTTTATACTTTTTAATTAACCATTTATAAAACTGTATATTATAGACTGCTTTATACTTATTTGATTTTGGTCCTCATTTTTAAAATCATGCATTGTTTGATTGTTTCATATCAAAATGAAAGGTGATCTGATAATGTCAGCGTTGTAGTTGGCTCCATCCATATTAGATTAGGTAAAAAATAACAATCTTAAGAGAAATACTTCTCCCATATGCATATATGTTTTTTGCTTTGCTCACACAAAATACGTACCAAAAATTAATTTTCTTATACATGTAATACCTTAACCAAGACTCAAAAGTTATTTAAAATAAGTTTATAATTAAGAGGTTATAAAAGTGAATGAATCATGCTGCGAAGATGTTTTAAAAAACGTGAAAACACACTGTCGTTTATTTACATAAAATTAGACATGTATTCCATCTCTTGACTTTTGTGATAACTAATAAATGTCTATACCGCAACTTTTCTATTAACAGTCCGGAGTCTTATGGGGATGCGTAACCCAAGACTTAGGGTAAAAACAGCGTATAGCATGGAGCATTTCAAGGCCATGCTATTCCATGCTCAACGTTGTTTTTACCTTAGTCCTATACATGCTATGCTAATGTTTCGGACATACTTCTGGACATTAAAATACTGCGTATAAATATTTTTATTACACTGTCTAGGAGTATATATAATTGTCCCATCATGCAGAAACTGAAAATAAAAAGATTACATGTAATGTATGGTTAGCGTTTTTTTTATAAATGTTTTCAATATCATATATTGTTGGTTCACTGCCTGTGTTTCGAGGGGCAACGCGTGATCATCAAAAACCAAAATATCACTTTTAACCCCTTTTTGATGCGAATAACAACATAAAACACTTCCATAGGGTAGATGATACCCAAATTAATATTATTATGCCAAAATATGTTGTAAATGGTGCTTATTCTTACTGTGATCGTGTTTCAAAAAATAACACGACTCGAGTATTGCACTTAGCCCCAGGCTGTTAATGCATGTTTGGCTAGCGAGATATTAATGTGCAAATTTTATAATTCTAGAATTTAAATTAAATTCGATGCCCTATTTGAGGCTAGCCAAACGCGCGTTAACCGCCTAGTCTGGCCTGGGGCTTAGTCTTGGGTTACGAATCAAACTTTACTTACTTTATTAATCCCAACGTACTCATTAATTATATACCAATTGAGCAAAGTAAAATAAGCTAGTAAAAGGACCCAGCACTTGTTCTTATTTTACACTCTGAAACCTTGGTACCTATAGTGAGCACCAGAGAGATTAAGCTGTCTTGCGTTCAACGCGAACGTAAACGACAGTTTCGAATTGCACATAGGCCTGACTGTCAAATAGTTTACGTTTACGCAAACGTCGTCTGCATTGCGTTCACGTGAACGTAAACGCGGGGAAAATACATTGAAATTGACAGTGCTGTGAGATAACTTCTCCTGCGTTAAGACAGCTTAATCTCGCTAATAAAAAAATTCCTAATTCCATGATCTGCATTTTTTTTTCTTTTCAAAATTGGAAGTCATCCCGCCCCGTAGCCGTTGGCGAGCGCCGCGACGTAGCTCCGAGTTGCAGCCCGCGCCCTCTACGCGGCGTGACGCACTGCCTCGTCCTCTCCCTGTCGTTCGGCGCACGCTCATTGGGTGACCTACTTTCGAGCTTGGGTTGCGGCCCAGTCATCACTAACCTAGATCTTTCCCCCACACCCCCCTTTTGCCTCTGCCTCCCTCAGCGTTTGCTCTCCTCCTCCTCCTCCTCCTGCTTCCCCTTTAACTCTCCCCCCCACACCACCACCACCGCCGGCGTTTCGGGGGGGTTTGAGAAGCAGGCGAGCGAGCAAAAGTTGCTACCGTCGCCGAAGTGAAAACGCGCGTTTCTGTGTCGTCGACTATTTCCCATAACGTGGTCGAACGGGAAAGGAAAAACCTCGGAGAGAAGGGAAGAAACGGCAAACCAACAGTAGAAGACCGAGGAGGAGAAGAAGAAGAAGAAGGAGGAGTACGCACATTCTTATTTTTTTGTTTGTTTTTCGGATTGTACGCGAACGGCGAAGAACAAGGTTTCCCCACGCGCGGCAGTCGACCTACATTCGGCGCTACTCTCGCGTCCGCTTGGACCGCCCCTCAATGCCAAGGATTTTCGCCGAGCATGGCTCCACGGTTACGGTAGCGAACTATCTCCACCGAGACCACCACCACCATCATCAGCACCGGCGTGGCGTGGAATTTCGCGGGTGAAAACGTCGATATCACCCAAGCACCAGTCTCGTCGTCAGTCGTCGTAGGGCCGAAGAAAGCCATGCTTTTAGATGAAGGCCGAGCGAACACGATGAGCACCACTACGACGCATGTTGGGCTTATTACGCAAACATCAGGTAGGAGGAACGCGTTTGAGTTAAGAGACACCCAGGGCCTGTCTGGGTTGGAGGGGGTTTGTGCATGGGTTTACCGTATCCTTGCTGCGTTAAGGACCCGACGCCTGTTAGCGGGATTCCGTCGACAACGGGTTTAGCTCTCGGTTGCTGGGACACAACCTAAACTGAACATCTAATGCCAAATAGTTGAGCGTGCGGAGTTTGTCTTGTGCGGATCTTTCCAGTCACAATGGAACCCATATCAAACCATTCGCAACTATAGGGTCGTATGTTTTGTATAATCGGAGTCTAGAAGCGAATTTGCTTAAAAACTGCCCCAGATATGAGGGTGAGCGGTGGTACCATGCTCAACTATGGTCGGGCACGTGTTTTCAAATGGGGGGGGGATACACTGTACATGTATATAACCAAATTTGAGGGTGTATGGTGTTTTCCATGGAACCTATCAAAGACCAGTGTGCATAAATGTTCACACGTCGTGCTTCGAAATGTGGGGATTTTGGCACTTTTTGTACCACTAACCTCTCCCAAACTGTGTATATATGGGCAAATTTGAGGGTGTGCGGAGATTTCCATGAACCATAACATATACATATAGTGGTATTACATGCTCAACTATAGTATGGCACGTGTTTCCAAATGTGGGGATGTGGTATTTTTTGTAAACCTACACCTATTCTATCAAAAAAATGAGTATTATGGTCAAATTTGAGGGTGTGCTGAGTTTTCTACCCGTATCACACCATTGGTACATCTTGGGATTCTTGGACAAGGATACGTGCTCTACTATGGTCCGGCTTGTGCTTCCAAATGTGGGGACTGTGAATTTTTTTGTACACCTAACCTATCCTCAAACTGGGTATAACTGTATTATGACCACATTCGAGGTTGTGTGGAGTTTTCCATGGTACCTATGAAGCCCAGTGGGTGTACATGCTCACACGCCGTGTTTCCAACTATGGGGTTGGGGCATTTTGTGTACACCTAACCTATCCCAAACTGTGTTATATATGGGCGTTTTTTTTCTACTTCCCGTCCCGCATTAACATCTAGGGCTTGTATACATGTACGTTTCGTCTGCATATCTATCATCAAACAAATAATTATAAGAAAGTGGTTTTGGTCCACTGACATGATGCAAAAATGACGAGGGTTTCGAAACTGTCAGGAACTATATGGACGTCCCCGGGCCGTAACCCTCTCGGTCCTCTAACAGTTTTGTTTTTAGTAGTTAGCACGTGGGTGGTCGGAGACCCGAAAGGGGCAGGGGTAGGAAGAAGGACCCATATCCCAAAAAAGCTGTGCTCAAAACGGCGTGTTTGGCACGCCATTTTGGCGTTTTGAAGTTGCGCTCGGTCGTTCTGAGGGTGAGGGTCAATTTGTAGTCATGGCCTTCCTTCTCGTTCTTTTCTCGTTTGCCAATATCATGGCTGCGGCCGCTGAACAGATTATTGTCAAGGATAAGCGCGCGATAGCGTGCCCGGTGTTGTGCTTGCTGAGGACGATAAGAACGGAAATGGGAACACTGGATCCGTTGCTGGAGCACGTGGTGGAACGGAGAGATGGGATGGCATGTTTCAACTTCGAAGCTGGATCGTTGTAGAATAGGGAGAGAAGGAAATTCTAACCTCGAAACCGGAAACTGCGGTTTATTTTTTTTTTTTCCGTTGCCATGGACGTCTTCAAACTGCCAACACCCTTAATGCATAGGGATGAATCTGCTTTGTTGTCCTTCTGGAGTTTAATTTGTCAAAATGGTGATTCGTCAGGTGTGTCTGCAGTTATATATAGGGGAAACAAGAAAAATGCAGTTGAATTTTGTCATTTCGAAAAAAATCTAGAATTGTGTTTGAAATTTATGCAAAGGATCAGTTTATTCTGCCAACACTGTTGATGTCTATATATAGAGGAATGAATCTGCTTAGTTGTTCTTGGTGGAAATGGTGATTTCTCAAAAATTGTCTGCAAGTAGTAGGGAAATTCAGTTGAATTTTCTCATTTCGAACAAATCTGGAATTATGCTTGAAATCCATGCAAAGGATCAGTTTTATGCTGCCAACACTCTTGATGTCTAAGGATGAATCTGATTTGATGTCCTTCTGGAATTTAATTGTCAAAATAGTGATTCTTCAGGGATGTATGCAGTAGCCAACTAGTATAGGGAAATAAGGGAAATTGCACTTGAATGCAAAATTCATGCAAAATGCCAGTTTACGCTGGCATTTCCGGTCTTCTCTCGTCAAATTTTCGTTAATGAAAAATAAAATCGATATAAAATTTATATAAAAAATTTATGTAAACGACGAACCTTGATTGTCTTGAGGAGATAGATATACAGTACAGTACATTTACTTCAATTTTATCTTTTCAAATGTATACTTCCGTATTTATGAGTTTATATGAACTGTATATTGTTACATTCATATACATGTATGCTGACGTTTAGGGTAAGCTACTGTGTTGGAACTAAATTGAAAATTGATTTTTTGAACGGAAAAAAAAATGTTCATGTCCAGACTGCGAGACTATATAACGTTGGATTGCCAAAATCAGAACATTGGAACACAATAGGAACACGTATTTTAATCCCAACTGCTTTTAAAGCTATACGTTTGGCATGACGATGCTTTCCACGTGACATGCTTTAGAAATGTGTTCATACGTTATGTATTTAGAACACGTTTGTTGTTATGAGCACTTGCTAGTATATCCGCTTAGTGTTCTGGTGGAACACGAAACCTGTCACTCGAAACATAAAATATGATAACCACCTGTTGAAATCTCATATAATTTGTACATGTAGCCATTCTTGGCCACCCTGTATTCGCAAAGTTGCGCACTCGCAGCCTTTTCGTGTATCCCGCTTCTTGGCAACTGACATTAGGAAGGCGGGTCTGGTCTCGGCTAATTTTTCGAGTCATGACAAGATGCTAGCCTCGAAAGCAGCCCTCCTGATGGATTTTGGATTACGTTTATGAATTACATGTAATTAGCCAGGCTTAGAACACGTGGCTTCCACAGCCGCGTTTAGCACTTATGCTGATTTCGAGTCTGCAGCCTTTAGCACACCTGTTTGAAAGGATTTCCATTTGTTAGATTTAAACGGTGCACCAAACTCTTGCTAATCGACGATTAAGGTAACGGGTGTTTTACCCAATCCAACGTTTGGGTGCATGCACTTAAGAAAGGGATCTGGTTTAAAGGAGCTAAATGCGAGCGTCGTTTTTATTGCTTTGCAAATGAGTCACGGAATTCGCGAAGGTGTATTGTTATCGTTGTTATTATTGTGCTTGTTAATCCTAAAACCGCCTTGTGCATGTCGTCATTTCATCCATTGTACACGTGACAATCATCGCGGTGTTCTTGGAGATTTGTAGAAACTTTTGTGATGGTCTTAACTCTTAATGCAGAATTAATGTGTTTGAATTTGCATCAAACATCATCCGTTGTGTGTTAGCATTTTAGGGTTCTCACAGAGCTCAAAAAACCTGGCATTGTTAATTGTCCTGGAAATTGGACACATTTGTTTTGAATTTAAAAAATGAAGAAAACGACAGTTGTTTATCCGTCAACTATTTAATGGCACAAATATTCGCTAACAAACTTAATTTTATTTGTCAGATATGACAAGAACAATGCTTTTAATAAACGTGATTCCATTGTAAATTGAATTTAATTAAGAGAAAATTGTCAGGGAAATCGCATACATTTGGAACAGTCATGGAAAGGTAATTCATTCTGAAAAAAAATCAGAAAATTCAATACATTATAAATAAACATAATATAAATAAACATATTACAGTTGCTTGCACATAACCAGTTATATTAATTATGTAATTATAACAGGAAAGAGATTGCACACTCCCCATTTAACTCAATTTAAATAAAAATAAAAAATTGACGTATGTTTTTACACGTTTTTAACTTAAAAAAAAGAATAAAATTGCCTACTCGCATAAATATTCGTTAACATACATGTAATAAGTAAACTAATATTAATTAGTAATGTCAGATATGACAAGAAAATTAAACACTTTTAATAAAAGCGATCCCATTGCAAATTGAATTTAATTAAAAGTAAGTATGTTGTTAAGTATACATGTATGCTGTAGTATTTTTAAAGTTTGTCATTTAAAGATGGTCAGGAAAAATTGTTTATAAAACTGAACAAGCCAGAGAATGTATAAACAATACATTTCTGGAAGAAGATGTGAGTTTTTAGGCCTACATACTGTAAAGTTGGTGTGTCCCGCTGTTCTGGGGACACTTCAACTATAGCACCACCTGTGAGATTGTCGTCCCCTAATTCAGAAATCCCATTCAGTCCTGTACACATGAACTTTCTCTCGAATCCACCTCCCCCGATTAGAGTGAGGTTGTATAGAACGCCATTTATCGGCTGTGCACCCTATTATAACGTGGCAAACTAATCGCGTTTTCTTCCTCGTTTTCATTTCGCTGCTCGATTGACCCAGATTAAAGCCTTGGAAGAAAGTCGACTAATTAATGACCTGTTCCGCGCTGTATACATTGACTAGATAATGACGACGAACCCGTTCATTATATATCTTCGATCTTGCCATCGGTGAAGGTTGAATCGCATTTCTCTTGCCAAAATCTAATGAACCGAGCCGATATAGGATTCGTATAGCTTTTACGTAATTTGCGTTTATCGACGAGAGCTAGCTTAAAAACCTGAAATATTTCATGTGTGCATGTGTCTTTATGCTTTTGTCCATTCTAGATCCTTTTGTAAACTTCATTGGCAACGCTGTGATTCGTGGCAACCGTGCATGCACAAGCCCACATGCGACTGCTCGAGTTCATTTCAACAACATTTCGTTTTATTTACTTTATTAAAATTCTACTTGTGTCATGGCCAAAATGGCGACGAGCTTCTTATCCATGTGCTATAGTGCATAGATAGCCTCATTGTCGTTATCTTAACTCGACTTTCACCTGCTACCACAGTTTTGTTGTTATTTATTGACAGTTTCTGGCTGCGGTTTTGACGGTCGTCGTTTAATCAGTTCCTCACAGGTACCGGTACATGTGGGTTTTGCACGTGTCGAAACCAACGTGTTGGCGGGTCGAAGGTCAAAGTGCCGTATCTGTGCATTCTGCGAAGCAGTGCGTAACGTTATTAAAGGGTAAAAACATAGGATACAGTATACATGTAGTTATAAATACATGTACTAGGCTCTATAGCCTTGCATTACATTCGGTTGTCAAGAATCGAGTGGCTTAAGTGCACTAATCAGTACACATTTCAGGCATCAACCAACGCATTGAGTCTCAATTCAAATTCAATTTTGAAAATGTCCAGGGATTATAGTGGTCGATAATGATGATCGCAGTCTCTAAAACAAACGTGTTTGATTCCTTTCAAGAATCGAGGCTGGAATCGATTCTCCACTAATTGGCATTCAGGCAAAGCTAAAGCGCATGATTCGTATACAGGCCATTACAAAGTCCTCCTATAGTGCTTGCTTTTGCTCGGATGAACTTAGGCCTTAGGCCTTATAAAGTACTTACTTTCACATTGAATCTTTCAAGATAATTAAAAAGTCCTTACTTTTGAAAAATCTGATAATAAAAATGGTCAGATACAAAAAAGAAAAGTATTTATGTGTGCATGTGGGTGGGTTTGCTTTGCAAAAACTTTTGATCCACTCACCATTTAAGAGCTGCAATCTCTTAAATTATCCAGGATTATACTTTTCAGCAACCTAGAAAAAACATTATCCCTTCCTCATACTCGAATATTTTTGTCACAATTTTACTCCCAATATGACCGCCATGTATATATGCAACATTACCCCTTCCCCATTCTTGAATCACCGGAAATTAACTTAAAACGGTGCATAATGGGTAAATTATGCCATGTACATACCAATTGAAGTTTTAACCTGGGTATCAAAGCTAGTTTGATAGATACATCATGTACAATGTACATTGTATAATTTAAAAAAAAAATTACATGTTTGCCTATTCTTTCATTCATTTTTCGGATAGATTTAATTTCTATTTGCGAAGGCATGGGACATCTCACGCTAACTTTGCTCATACTCCTTCATGGCATGTACCTTCAACTTCCCCCACCACCATACTTTAAATGGTCCTTTCGAAGTTTTTGCTTCTTTTATCAGAAAGTCGAAGTCCATGGGTGTGGTCATGTAATTCAATGCTAAAAGCTCATACACCATCAGATTGTACTCAACCTAAATATGGAAAATATTCGATTTTAGTACTATCTTCAGTGCTGGAGAATTACACGTAGGCCTACATGTATACAATGTCTGCATGAGCACAATTTCGGTTCATTGCCAATGCTCTTGGCCTATAGAAGTGCAGTCAATGTAGTCAATGCGGCTTCAAGCATATGCTCAACTATCATTACTTGTATGGTCATGGAGGAAGCATTTGTTAGCAAATGTTTTTTATTCGTATATTGAGCGGTCATTGACGTCCAGCAAAGCGATTAGGGATAAGGCGTGGGGCATTTCTTTGTTTATGGTACTTCAACAAGTTTGGAAAGAAGGGAAAAATCGCTTGACTTTTAAAAACTTTTTAATTTTTACACCGAAGTTTCCCTGTTGGCCTACATTGTATAATCTCGCTTTTCCGGCCCCCTGGCCGCTTGTGTATTATAAGTAACTGCATTCGGGGTTAGTTTGCCTCATAAATATGCCCTTTTTCGGGGGGCCCCAAGAATCCTTTCCTCCTTCTTCCTCATCGCAACAAGAGCAATCGATGAAAGGGTCAGCTTCTTGTTCACCAGCTGTCCATACAAAAACTGGCCGCTGCATGGTTCAACCGAGTACACAATATGAAAATGCGGTGGGCGGCCGCTTGACCCCTTTAAAAATGAAAAGGAGGAACTATAGAGGGGGATGAAAATGAAAAAAAAAGGGGAACTATGACGCCGATGGCCTAAATTTTCGAGGAGGCGAAACGAAGGGTACCATCGGGGCCCCACGGAGGGGTATACATGTATATACACTGTATACATGTACATGGATGCTATGCACGGTCATTATATGCAGGAATTCACGCGTATTTAGTCGACATAAAAACACTGGTTTCGAGATATATTTCACAATTCATTCACTTTTATAGTCTCATCATAATACTAGTGGACTCGTATTTCCATAACTGTTGTTTTTCGGATTTTACAGCTCCAGTTGCATTTCTATGGCAGTTTTGACCATTTCTAGAATGGTATTCTAGAGCTGTTTCAACATATTCCTGTATAGGCTGTCTAGTTGTTTGGAATTCTGTTTGAAATTCCAGTTCGAAGTTGGTGCTAAAATTTTCAGCCAGCATTTACACTAAAGCCTAATAAACAGTGACAAATGTTTTTTTTTTATGTATACCCGTAAGCTATATTATAATATTAATTCATTATATGAAAATATATCCAGTCGGCTCTCGATATAACGAACGGAGTGGCGGGCAAAAATTGTATTTCTGGTACGTTCAATAGAATGCAAGTACTGTTGGTGCAAAAAAAAAAAAAAAAAAAAAAAAACGATGTCATTTCATTCGCTAGTTGTCATAAAAAGCCAATTAGGACCGAAAAGATGTGTAAAAACAGACCTCTCAGTATAATCCCATCCTTTTGGAGTTCGTTATATCGAGAGCCGACTGTATATACGATCTGCACTTTTAAATAACTTGATCCATGCATATGTTTACAAAACTACAGAACGATCTCTTATATGGAAAGATATGATGGTAATTGGCCATGATATCCTTCAAATTTGTAATGATCAGCATTGAAATCCTTGTATAGTTTTTCCAGTGAAGAACAGATCTTTATATTGTATGATTCCCAATTTCAGGCATTTTTTTCTCATTTCTAGATTCTTGTTTCCATCTTTGTTTTTTATTAAATTTATTTTTATTTTCATTGGTATCCTAGTTTTTTTTATCCATATTTCTTCAACGCTGTTTTAATTACTTTTCAGTACGTGGCAACACCTTTCTTTTTTAATCGTTCTTCCACCCCTCGTTTTCAAACTTTTTTCTCTCATTTTCTCATCGTGCTATTAAATTTATGCCAAAATTGTGTTTTCTCATATTCTAGTTTCTTTTCGAGTGGCACGCTATTTTCCATTTGTTTT
>JAQGCC010005588.1:0-11306 GCA_034698905.1 Xestoiulus laeticollis
GTTCCTATCAGTTTCCAAAATTAAATAAAAAAATAATTTCGAAAAAAAAGGCTTATTCTGGTATGCAACCCTCTTAAAAAATTCTTGTGATACTGTTAACTTTTAAAATTAGGTTATTTAATTCGCTTTTAATAAGTTTAAGATGATAGTTTTACAACTGCTGTACATTTTTCATTTTTTTATTATTTCAGTTGTAAATTTAAAGAATATATGAAAAGGCGGTATACAACTAGTTTTATATGGAAGAATTAACTTGCAATGTGTTTGAGATGCAAAACCTTTGATACATTAGCCGCCGATATAAATTTTTAGTAATTTATTTCAATTTAAAAATTATAGTACATGTAATTGCATTGTCTTATCAATTCGGCAAAATCCAGGAATTTTTCGAAAGATATTTTTTTGATTAAACTGCAAAATCCTATCCAAAATAATTATTATCGTTTTTTTATAATAGAAACAACCAAATATAAATTCATGATGAAACTGATAAAGAGAACTGTTAACACATACTATGACTATTAAAATGTTTGGATAACAATCTTCCATTTTTTATAAAACATTTTTTTATTAATGTACATACCTCAGGGTAGTCATTATTAAGAAAGTTTGATAGAGATGGATATGCCAAAGGTATTTTTAATCTATAATCTGATGTATTTTATCAGGATGCCTTTTTTTAAGGGCAACACCAGCTTCAAACAAATCATTTAGCTTGTTAATTGGAGTCCTTTTTGAAGAGAATGTTTAACAAAAAAATTTCTAGTTTTTACATGTTGGCACATCAAATTATGAGTTTGTATTTGAATTTCCAGAAATATTTAATAAAATTCTAAATATAAACAATATACATGTATAATGGATTTTCTTCTTAGTTTTGTATGAATTAATAGATATCAGTATGATCAGTTCTGATAGAAAAAAATAATTTTGGGGCCCTCTCATCAAAAATATGGGGGAGGTTATTTCTTTATTTTAAATTGGTATCGATGACCATATACAATATTTTTTCCTAATATTTAGGTATCTAAAAGATTAGCACTCTCTCCATCAGACAGTGCATCAGGAAGCAGCTCTCCTACAAAATCAAGTAAATCTGGTAGCGAACTAAGACTTCCTCCAATCGATGATCGTGCACTTCGAGAAACTCAAGAAATTCTAGACGTAATTCTACCTCCGAGGTGCCTTCAATTGTTGTTTATATACCATAAAATGCTTTACAGCTTCAAATATTGTGTAAATGTGCTGCAATACGTTTTATGTAGAGAATGGTCTCAAAATGGCGAGGCTTGGGTTCAACATGTATCGAGCATTCCAGCCACTCGAACAGACGTTATTGCTCTTCAGGAACAGATGGACACAAAATTGATGCAGAGACAGGCCAGGGAAACAGGAATATGCCCAGTCAGGCGAGAACTATACTCGCAATGTTTTGGTACTCCAAATTGTCTATTCTTGTGATTTTTAAGTGTATGAAAGTTAAGTTTTTACAGAAAACATTTTCTTTTTAATAGATGAATTAATTCGGCATGTCGCCATTAACTGTGCCGAAAGAGGACTTCTTTTGCTTCGTGTCCGTGATGAGATCAGTATGACAATAGCAGCTTATCAAACATTGTACGAGAGCAGTATAGCTTTTGGCATGAGAAAAGCATTGCAATCAGAAAAAGGAAGAGCAGATATGGAGAAACAAGTGAGCTTCAGAGGCATTGCTTTTTTTTTCATAAACATAATAAGAATGGATAGCATGAAAGTGCAGAAAATGGCTTCTTCAGAAGTCATATTCATTAATAAATTGTTTCGATTTTTGCAAGATAGATTAGAGAACTGGAAAAAGAAAAGAGAGAGCTAGAAAATCAGGTGGAAGAATTGAAGGCGAAATACGAGCAAAGCGAAAGAATGGCAGCCGAGCAAAGGGAGATGATGGAAAGGAAACATGCAGAGGAATTACAATTTTTCAGAAAAACTAACCAACAGCTAAAAGTCAGTCAACTACACCTAGATATAAAATTCTTACTTTAACTCATTTACTGAGAATTTTTATTTTTATTCCAGGCTCAACTAGAAGGAATTATAGCAGCAAAAATTTGATTTGAGCAGTAAAATTTCTATCATCTAGTACTCTATCAATGGTCTCCAAAATAGTTTATATTTTATTTGCACCATTAAATCATTAAATCGTATATTATTTCGTGATTTTTATATAATTTATTCAAATTATGTTTTAGAAATTAAGTTTTCTAAATTAGATGATTGCAGATTATCTCGCATTTTGGAGACACCTGCTTTATGTAACACTGTATGAATGATGTTATCCACTATGAATGTTTAGTAGCATAATATTATGTCAACTATTTATCACTAATTATAGAAATCTTCATCACATATGACTGGAATCATTGAGTTCATTTTATTAACTCATTTTGCACTATGTAATTAATCGTGATAGAATTTCTTCGGCTTGATTTAAATTTACATCAGGAGGCGGGCGTATCCCTGTTATTAGAGGGATTAAGCACGCCTCCCTTATTTCCCCGTTAACTGATTTACCTTAACGAGAACGCATTGGAAAAACATACAGTGCTATCAATGTGGTTAGCATTAAGGAAGGCGTGCTCAATCCCTCTATTATAAGGGTGAGGTTAAAATACCAAATATTGCTTTATACATAAAAACCTATTTCTCCAAATTTCATCAATTGTGTTACTTAAATTCCATTGAAACTTATTCTTTTTAAATGTGAACAAAATCTCTTTGTCCATTAAAAATTCTGGCACTTTGCCCCAGCCCTGCTACATGCTGACTGCCAGGTAAGGAATTGAATTGAATTCTAAACGATGTCATACGAAAACCCCAATTTATTTGTGTTGTAAAAAATACAGAAAAATGTTCACTTATATACAGATTGTTAAAAAGTATGGCAAATATCAAAAAAATACTCTTGGCAGTAATAATTCATTATGGAATGCATTATGTTAAAAATTGCGCAATTTGTGTTCGCACTATATTAATAAGTGCATAGTAAAATTGGCTCACATGTGTAAAAGTCCAAACGTGTTCGGAATGTGGAAACAAAGTGCTAACAAGTTTAGTTAAAACTAGGGCTGTACTGAATAGCTATTGAGTATTCCATCATCAGCTATGCTGTACAACTCTAGTTAAAACAAATCAATTAAACTTTTGATTTGCACTCACAGTCTTAACTGCCTAAATATAGCTGCATGCTAAGTACAGCGCAGTGTATAAGGAATGCAAATCGAAGATAAGTCTAAATAGAAATATACTACATACATTAAAAACATCAGAAAAAATCCAAATATTCATAGAAAACCATAAAACCTTTCAATGTAGCATTTACTTTACATGAAAACTATCAATAACTTCATATTTACTAAAATTAGTATCTCGTATGCTCATTACCAGAAAATGGAATTCATACAATAGTTTTTTAAGTTCAAACACGACTTCCATTACTCGCAGCATGGTTAGCTCATATTTGCCATTTAAAAAATTCACAATACTCTATTTTATACATATTTCTCAAACCTGGTTTAAAAAAATGAAAAATTAAATATTGTTGTTTAAAAAAGTGATAAGGCAAAGTACATTTATAATTAACTTGCATGATTGTTATCATTATATTGCCTGATCTGGTTGCACTACCTGCAGGACAGGTAATGAACACAAGCATTTAAAAAACGTTCTCGGAAAATGCTTCTAAAATATGCATGTCAAAAATCAGAATATAGTTTGATATTGGACGGTTTTGATTTCACTTGAAATCCCCACTTACTGAATTAACAGAAAAGGGAATGTGGGATGCAAAGACTTACACTGAGGTATGTTGAGTGTCCTGTTTGTCGTCCTTCTCTTTGATCTCCTGCTTGCTATTCGTTTTTGTTATCTCAACTTCATTATTATGAGTTAAGACGTACTCATCATGAGTTTGCGAAACAGAATCGTCAAAATCAACGCTGCGTGGCTTATTGCTGAAAAGTGAATAATTATTTTTATTACAAAGTTTCCAAAATAATAAAGGTAGAAAGGCCACTACAAACAAAGAAATTACTTACTGTCCAGCAATTCTGCAGTACAAGCAGCACATCATCATTAGCATTACAAATAGCAGCACACAAACAGTGATGGCACTCCAGAAGCCAATTTGCAGAGGCTGCTCGTATTGCCACCATGGCATAAAATAAGGTGGATAAGTAGGTGGGGCTGGGCCCCAAAGGGTTAACATGTAAACATTCCAAAAGGCACATTCTGTTTGTCGATAATCTTGAGCCATGTGTGAATATCGTGTAGTGTTAATACTAAGATACTTCATTTGGTTTCTAAGGACAGGATCCCAAACAATATAAGGCACATTGGGCTGTATTGGACCTCTGAAAATTAAAATAAAACCAAATGAGAAATTTTTAAAAAACAACTTGGTACGAACAAGTTTTACTGATTTACAATCCGTAATCTATTACTGATGGTAATATTATTCTCAGATTAGCAATTACACAGCACTCCGCTTAATGGGATTACAGATAATGGTATCGCCAGGTCCTGGACACTAATACAAATAATACAAATTGTATTAACAAACCTGTATTTAGCAAAGTTGGTCCACAATTTCATCATCAGATCACTCATTTTGCGATCCTCTTCGGTCCATACCGTGGCACGATACATAGGATCAATCAAGGGAAAATATTTAACGTCCAAAAACGGAGCTCCGGTAATAAAATACCACTCGGCATTATGTGGCACAGCTTCACAATAAGAAAAATGGAAAAATTCAAGTTTATACAACATAAAAATGCCATTTAAGGCAAATCTAGGAAATGTGTTTAATGTAATCACAAACCTTGCCATTGCGGACGTCTAAGAGACTCTAATGATGTATTAAATAAATACATGTACGTCTTTACGCCACTTTCTGACAACATTTTCACCATTTTGTCTACTGGTGCTTTATAGATCGCATCAGACAGCATCTGTTAGAAATCAAAAGTATATAACTTTCCCATTGTCATTACATGTACATGTACATAAACTATGATTGTACAAATTTAAAAATTATCTTCACATATACTGTTAAGACTGAAATAATACCAAGTGTAAATTATTCTTACATTAATATAGCTTTCCCTCGTCAATGTCTCATTCTTTGGATCAGCCCAATTTGTATAAGCATACAAAATAGCATTAGATGCACCTTGTGCATTTAAAGTATAGTTATACATCTTGATGTAATCGTTAATTTTTTGACGGAAATACAGATGATTGACCTGATAGTTTACCACTGATAATGCTAGGTCCTTTACTGCAATGAAGAATTTTAATCAACGTCAGTTGCATTTCATAAAATGCCCCAACAAGGCAAACAAGCACACAAGGAAAATGGCAAAAATGAAAAGATCAAAAATAAAATCACTGAATTACATACACAAAACATATGCTCCCGCATCTCTCGTAACGCCAGTCACATAAACTTTATTCGTATCAAACTGCCCTCTCATAATAATGTCTTCTGGTGAATTTGGTAAGAAACGGTGTTGCTCAAGCATGCTAATGTTCTTATCCACCACTGGAGCCCAAGGAAAGAATCCTACTTGTGGCTAAAAATCATTATGAAATTCAAAATTAGTACAAGGCAAATAGTCTTACAAACTGCATGTTAGAATGACGAATAATTTGTATACCTTCAAACTAAACTCCGTAAGCTCTCGGGGTGACCTATTGCGAAGGCACTGAACTAAACGCTGAGGTGAATTCGCATCGCACCCAACCTTTTCTGCAAAAACACGACTAGTGTTGCGAGCTCGCTCTAAATTTGTGATCACTCCCCAATCGGCAACAGCAGAGCCATCCATGGCAATTACAGTTTGGAACAGATCTATATAACAACAAATATTTGATAAACATTAGTAAATGCAACAATAATATGAAAGTATTCAATAATTTTTCTCAATAAATGAATAATTTACCTCGTGATCGTGGCGAAAGCATGTGTAAGCCAGCACTTGCAGCACCCGCATCTGACCCAATTAGTGTCATTTTCAAAGGGTTACCATAAAACGAGCGAATGTTGTCATATACCCATTTTATTGCCATACTCTGGTCCAGTACACCATAATTTCCTGGAGATTCTCGTTCCCCTGTACTGAAGAATCCTATGAAACGAACATCAATTGCTTAAAGTTGTCTTCATTTTGACATTATGAATGTTTGGGTGGGCAAAGCACAAGCAGTGCAATTAATTAAAATATCTCATTTAGGACTGCCTGTTGTAGCATATGGAAATTTCAAAAAATTTACCAAGTGCTCCTAGTCTGTAATTGAACGTCACGACTACTACTTTCATTGCTGCAGCCAGCATATGTCCAGGAAAGTAAGCCGAAGTTCCAGTTTCAAACTCGCCGCCATGGATATAAATCATAACTGGATATGCTTCACCATATCCGACAACCTAAAACAGTCAAAATATGCAATACATAAAGTATACATTAGGGATAGTAAACCAACACTGTATGCTAAACTAAATCTTAATTTAAAATTTAAAAAAAATAGTAAAAGCTATGGATGATATAACTCAAAACTAATACACCCATGTCATACATCGCATTTCTAGTTATGCCAATGTTTTCATTTATAGCTTAAATTACGTCCGCATATGGAACAAAATATTTTGCCAAAAAAGTCGAAAAATTACCCTTTTTCTCTGTATTTACTATAAGTTGTACCACCTAGTGGGAAAAAATTATGGCCATCTTATGTCCCATAAATGAGATTTGCCTTTATTTCCCAAGACATTTATGGTTATTATATGGTTGTAACAGAATTGGTAAAATATGGACCTGTGTGCAGACTGTGTAGATGGACATACAAATGAATGTATGGCAATTGAGAAGGATGACAGTGCACTTGATCAAACTTTCTTTGATCACTCAACGTTTTCCAACCGTCACAAAAACGGATCCTATGGAATTCGTATGGCTTTATATGAACATAATTCAATGTATGGCATTTAGCTTTACGACTGGAACTTAATTATCTTATCCATATAGCGGGTGATTGGTGTATTCGATTTTAAGGCATCAATTCAATTCAATTCGTTATCCTGCAGTCAGCATGTACATGCCATGTGGCAGGAAATAAAGTGCCAGATTTGTAACGGGAAGAGAATACGGTCGTGGCCGCTTTTTGGGGCACTAGCCCTGCATCCGCATATATGTGCCTATATGGGCGATTAAGGGAGGTTGTGGGAATCCACGAAAAACCACAACTAGGATAGCCGACCGGGGTTCAAACCCGAGTCCCCCAAGTTCAAGGAGTTAAGCATAACCACTAAGCCAACCAATCAATTTATGTTTCGCGTTTATCGCATAAGAAGGTTTGAAACTTTTGCTTACTGAAGGTGTGAAAATGTTAAGGAAAAGACAATCTTCGTCCATCGGCACAGGTCTTCCATTATTATCTTTTATTCCTAGCGGCTGAGGACATGCAGGGCGGTACGAGTATGCCTCTAACCGATGCCATCCTCCATATTCCACCGGAGGCTGAAACAAATTAAAAAATTAGAATTTTTGGAATAAAAAATGCCATCTCAACATAAAAAAATAAAAGCATTAAATTACCCGAAATCTTCGGTCTCGAATGGGTGCCACGGCATACGGTATCCCGAGAAAGACCGAAACGTTGCCATAAATTTGCATTGGCTGTCCAGGGGCGTTCGGACGGCGTTGCTGATACATGGTGTCGGGGTGATCGCATATGTACTCCATCAAACCAGAGACTTCTCCCAATTTTGTTTTCACGGTAACCGTCTGTGAAGAACTTCCTGGAGGGTTACACGACACTCTTGAAACAGGTGGAAAAGCAGGATTGTATCTTGCGTTGGGGTCATTTAAGGTGTACGTTGGTGAATTATAAACAGGTCTCCCAAACGAATCTTGGCTTTGCGGAATTCCACCAACGTTGGGCGGCTGGTAACCACTTGTGGAATAATACGATCGGCCGTCTTGGCCATAATTTTGTCCATCACCTTGTTGGTTATAGTCACGACCATAGTTTGGATAATTTTGACCACTTTGACCATAGTTACTTCCTCCATATTGTTGGTCTGGTCGAATGTACTGTCCTTGTACTCCTTCGTGCGTGAAAACCACCACAAAAAACAAGCAACAAACCTGAATCGGAATGGCCGAGAACTTCCATTTCGACTTCATTTTTTTCGATCAGCAGCACAAAACAGCTTATCACCAGCAGATATTATAGCATTGTTGGCTCACAATGCACCAACGCACTTCTGCAAACTATTCCACAATCAAGTGAATCATATCAAAAAATCAAAACGGATAACCTTAGTCAACAAACAGTTCAAAAGGTGTGGCTTGCCTACTTAACCCTTGCCTGGAATAATTTAATTATTTGTTTAAACACAGTGCATTGTGGGTATCTAAGATGGCGGTCAATGACATATTTCAGCGCGAAATTCAAAATTAATATTGAAATTTTAAAGATTTGAGGGTACATGGACATATTTCAGTTTATTTCTTATAACAGAATAGATCCGAAGTACACTATCATAAACGATAAATTATTTTTTAAATTTATATTTAATATTATAACGGGAAAAAATGATAAAACGATAATACAATTCCGTTAAAGACTGATCAAAGCTTGTAAAATTCCAAAAAGGATCGAGGTTGTAGGTAAAATAGGGTCCAACACAATAGGCTTATAGGGTACTCTTCCCTCATACATCACGACTGCCTAGCCGTTTGGTTTCTGGTCAAGCCGACTCATTAGTTGATGACTCAGAGGGCATTCACTTTTTCTATGTGACACTTTTGGTCCCTTGTTTAGGTATCTTGGTCAATGACCCATTTCAGAGATAAAAGGACCTTACCGGTATTTTAGGGAAAGAAAGAGGTCTGTCACCTCACCCTTCTTGATATTTTCTTCAACATTTTTAGACGGATTCGTAATAAAATTTAGTTAATCATGGTTTCAATTTTTTGAGATTTTCCACGTGCAATTTTTTAATATAAAAGCAATAGATGAACAGATAAACGAAATAGAGATAGTGTAGTCTCGGTAATCCGACCCATTCAGGAAACCGACACTTTTCTGAAGGTAATTTTTTTTTCTAATGCCACGGCTTGAATTTTCTGAGTCATACATTTTTTAATGTTACAAAATGAGCAGGCATAATTACAGGTTTTTACAACCATTACAATCCAAAATCCGTTGGTTTCGGTTTGGATCGTCCGTGCTACTATATAAAGGTTTCATATGGTGTCGGATTACCGAGACGGCACTGTACATGTATTTCCCTAAGTACACTATAATACGGGGTCACCTTCATTGGTCTATTTCATGGATAATTTAGCAAATCTGGAAATTCATGTAGCAGATGTTAGTTCACCTACTGTTAAAAAGACTATAGGTGGGATTTAACGTGCTATATTTAGAATTGGTTCCTTTTATTTAGAATTATACTCATTTTCTTTTTTAAGAGGATCTACTGGCTATTTTTGGCTAGTATAACCAATGGACAAATCTGCACGGAATAAGTTTGTACGGACTAATAAAGAAAATTTAACAAAAAATATGTGCTACAAAAAATAGGCAGTAGACCCTCTTAAATAGATATAGGCTGAAGCTGTAAAACACTACACACATGGTTTAGGATAAATTAATCAATTATTAACTATTAAAACAGAATAGTATATAACAACTGTACAACCAGCCAGATTTTTCTTACCAATACCTGCACTCGTTAAACTGTAAAAAAACAGGCAATATGAGAAATAATTTACACAGCACGAGTCAAAAATATTGTTTTTAATTTCAAAAATAAATTCAAGTGTCGTTCACATTAATCTCTCTAATAATAATTTGACAATAAGTTAAACTAAAGTACAATAGTCTGTTATTACACTTTTAAGCTTGTGATATAATTAAATGCTAAAAACATAAGATAAATAAATGCATGGCGATTTACAACTATAATTTAACCATTTGAAAATCATTCCGTGTTTCAACGTGCATTAAAATATATAAGCCCAGGAAGTGTCCGACAAAATATATTTCAAAAATTCAAATGCTACTAGTTTGTTTATTGAAATTATTTACCAACAACCAAGACCAGTCGTGTCCGTAAGTGATTATAGAAGGCGTCATACGAGCGTATAACCATATGCGTGTATAACAAAGTGTTATAGCAGGTCGTTAACATGTAAAATTGAAAGGAATATTTTAAATTGTTTAAATTTGCCCCTTTTCTAAATCATTGAAAAAAATATTTTAGGTGATTAGCAACAAAGTATACATATACATGCAGGTGGCAATAAATAAAAGGTTAGTTGTGACAATTATATAAGCTTACATTAAGTTATAATACTTCAATAATAACCATAACAATTTGCAAGATAAAGTTATTTAGGTATATACTGTAAGCCGTCGAACAAAATCGCTTCCAATGAGGTACATGCACGTTTTACTTATTAATGCTATAAATTTGGAACAATTTGAAACAATAAAATTGAAACTGATTACTGAAAGGGTTATACTGGCACATTCTCGTGCTATTAAGAATGGACAAGGTCCGCATTACAAAACAGCGCATGCGCGAGTTGGTAGAGCCACGTAGTGGAAAATAAAAATTGAAAACTTGTAGAGGAGAGGAGGTTGCAGTATCAAGCAATGAAGATGGTTTCTTCATTAATATTTCAAAAAGTTACTATTTTAAAATTTTGAAAAAATTCACAAAATTATTTCGTACCATTATCATAAACCTCCCAAAGTTTCATTTTGGTATCAAGATTAAATCGCTAAATATTATTATTTAAAGGCTTATTTATAATGCGGTTCTGTGTTAAAATCACGTTTCTATCCCCTACAAAAATTGAAACTTAACTACCACAAGAAGGCGCTCCGGCGCTGCACGTAACGCGGACCTTGTCCATTGCATGCATTTTCCAGTATTGCTATATTGTGAATCCAACATTCAATTACAAAATCCAGAAAACTTAATACCGTATTTTATTTCTCAAAAAACAAATCGTATAATTTGACTTTTTACATTAAAAAAGAGAAATTACATGTGTACATCGTTTAAAGTCGAAACCTGTCTGTCTGTATGTGATGCCTAACAGCACAGTATATGGGTGAACCAGTAGGCCGTCTTCGTTTTTTGTGTGGGCCAAAGTGGCGCCAGTGGCGCCGTCAAGTGGCTAGGAACATCCGCGCTGCTATTCGTAGTAGAGCGCTATGGCAAATCGAATGGTAAGTTTGTTTTCGTTGTT
>JAQGCC010005589.1:0-11305 GCA_034698905.1 Xestoiulus laeticollis
GTGTTAATGTAAATCCGCACTTCTTCTTTGGCCAATAAGCCTAGCGAAAATGACAATTTTGTCACAAAGTAACGACGACATTTTTTTTTGCAACAGTCAAAAGCTGATCCGTAAATGCGGCGCTTCTGATCCTTATAAGCGACAAGTTTCGTATCGCGTTCTATGGAAATGAATCTGGACCTGGATAATTGATCCTTAAAAGCGAGATTCTTATAAGCGAGGCGGGCACTGTAATAAGATTTAAAACCGCAGTCTCACTTGTTGCTCTTGTAAGATCCTCCCGGATACCAAACCACGTTGTTGACGGGATATTCCAGGAGCTGCTGGAAGCAGTAGTGTTGCACGTCGCCCCACGTCAGCCGGTTGATTCCTCCCGAAGTGCAGTTGTACACGAGCACGTTGTTGGGCCTGTCATCAGAGTTTAAAAGAAAAAAAAAAAAGGAGGAGCAGCACGCGTATCAATAATGGACCGTCATCGTGTTACGGGGGGGAGAGAGAGAGAAAAAAAAAAACATCCTCAAGAGGCCCTGGCGCTTACTTGTACGTAGCCGTGTACCAGGCCACGGAAATCATCAGGTTGATGGGCACGTCGACGGGCACCAGGTCGGCCACCAAATCGGACATGCAGTAAAGGGTTCTTATCACGCCCTTGCCGCACTAAAGGAATTAAGAAGAAGAGAGAAAAAAAAAAGAAATTAAGAAGAAGAAGAAAGAAAGAAAAAAAAAAAAAAGGCAAACTGATTAAAAAACGGATTGTCAAAGGTCTTTACGAAGACTTCTCAAAGGCCCCTTACAAGGGTTCCCTCCAAGATTCCTAGAAACTCTTAACATCCCAAGAACCACCAAGATTCTAAGAGGCAAATAATCTACGCGATTGCAAGAGTCCAAGAACCACCAAGATTCCTAGAGCCATCCAAGAACCACCGAGATTTCTAGAGCCTCCGAGAACCACCAAGATTCCTAGAGCCATCCGAGAACCACCGAGATTCCTAGAGCCTCCAACATCTGAATAGCCTCCAAGATTCCAAGAGTTCAATAGTCTTTTTAAGAGTCCAAAAAAAGTCCTCGAAGAGTTCCCCCCCCACTCCCAAGAGTCCCAGAGATCTCTATCAGGGTTCCCACAATTTTTTATTTAGCATGAAATTCTCCTAACTTTCCAGGTTTTTCCCAGGTCATTTTTTAAATTCTCCTGAACTGCCTTTTGAAAAGCTCCTCCTCTTCCAGGACTCTTCCCTTCCTCACGATTTCTCCGAGACCATGCTCGATGCCTCTTTCGAAGATTTTTCTACGACAATCCCTCCCGAAGATTCCTCCAGTGATTCCCCCCCCCCCCCAACCCCCTTTTTTTCATCCAGAAAAAAACCTTACCCCTAATATTAATCCGGTCGGTCCGTTCAAGTTGTCCACCCAACCCTGCAAAATTAAGAAAGACGAATTAAAAAGCGATCTCGTAGAAGACGATGGCGCGGTTATTAGAAAAAGGAAGGCGGGGCGGGAGGACGTACGGGCAGCGGTTCCTTCCAGGATGCGACCACGATGGATGGCCTGACGATGGCCACGGGAAGGCTGCCGCACTCGTCGAGCAATATGTTCTCGGCCAGCGCCTTGGTGAACGTATACGTGTTGGGACGGTCGCCCAGAAGCTGAGGCGTGATGGCGCTAACGAGATCGTCGTCCATCCAGCTTTTTTTTAAAAAAAAAAAAAAAAAAAAGACACATTTTCAGTTTTAGAAAAAAAGAGCGGGAGAGAAAGCGGGAGAGAAAGTCTTAACGACGATACTTACTCCATGGCTTCGATGATCTGTTTCGGATTAGACGACATGGGATAGACGGTCTCTTCGATCTCCTCGCGGTTGCAGTTGCAGTAGGCGGTGGAAACGTGAACTAATGCCTAGAGAACGAAAGGAAAATAAATAAGCACGTCGGATTGGGAGAAAAAAAATATGACGGATCGGGAGAAAAAAAATGACCTATTGAGAGGAAAAAAATGACGTATTGAGAAGAAAAAAATGAGGAATCGGGAGGAAAAAATTAAGGATCGGAAGAAAAAAAATGACGCATTGAGAAGAAAAAAATAAGGAATCGGGAGGAAAAAATTAAGGATCGGGA
Source organism: Xestoiulus laeticollis (assembly GCA_034698905.1). Classification (NCBI taxonomy): domain Eukaryota; kingdom Metazoa; phylum Arthropoda; class Diplopoda; order Julida; family Julidae; genus Xestoiulus; species Xestoiulus laeticollis. The sequence goes on from JAQGCC010005589.1 coordinate 2,110, forward strand.
GAAAAAAATGACGGATTGGGATAAAACGAGACGGGAAAAACATGTCAGATTTGGAGAAAAAAACTGTGAGATTACGAAAGAAATAGAGTTGGGATTTGGAGAAAGATAAATGAGGTATGGAGAAAAAAAATCTGATAGAAGAAAAAAAGATATAAGATTTTGGAGAAAAGATGATGGGATTCGGAGAATAAAATGCAAGAAGGGGAAATGAGATGGGATTGGGAGAAAAAAAATATATCAGGGATGAAGAAAAATGTCAGATTTGGAGAGAAGAAGATGGTACTTGGGGGGAAAATGAGAAGGGGATTGGGAGAAAAACTTATTATGGATGGAGAAAAATGTCATATTTGGAGATGATGTTAGATTGGGAGAAAATGAGATGGGATTTCGAGAGAAAATGCAAGATGGGGAAGTGAGACGGGATTGGGAGAAAAATATATTAGGGATGGAGAAAAACGTCAGATTGGGAGAAAATGCAAGATGACGAAGCGAGACGGGATTTGGGAGAAAAATATCCCATTAGAAGAAAAATATATCACATTTGGAGATAATGTCAGATTGGGAGAAAAGGAGATGGGATTGGGAGAAAAGGAGGAATTTGCGAGGAAAATGTGTCTCATTTGGAGAAAAAGATTACGGAGAAGTAGAAAAAGGACGCAAGATTTGAAAAAAAGATAGTTGTTGAAATGACAGGGAATTGTTAACAGATTGGGAGATTATAATGTTAGGTTAGGTGGTAACGTTGTCAGAGGGTTAGAGACGACGATCTTGGATTGTAAATTGTCAATATATCAGATAACGATGTCACATTTTAAGTTGGTTGGATTGTGCTCTTCAGATTGGGAGATAAGGATGACAAAAAGGGAATAAAAAGGATTGTCTAGTTGTGAGGAAACTGTTCGATCGGGAGAAATCCTGTCGTCAGATTGGGAGACTAAGATTAAAAAAGGATTTGTAAGACGGAAGGACTGACCACCAGCTTGACCATTTTATGACACAAATTGACGAGTCGCCTCGTTCCCTGCACGTTCATTTCTATGGACCTCCTGGGAAAAAAGACAAAAAGGAAAGCGCGGTCAAAATACGCCATCGCGTCAGGTGGTGTACAATACGGTGGCGCGCATAGGAGCCGCAGACTTACTTCAAACCCTCGTCGAACTTGACGGTGGCCGCGGAGTGGAACACGACGGAGACGTTTTCGGCCAGCGTCTTCTCGTCGGCGGCGCTGATGCCCAATCCGGGCAGCGTGATGTCGCCGCTGATCGGAACCAGCTTGTTCAACGCGTCCGGCCTCTCTTTCCTCACGCTGTCGAAAACCTGCCGCAAAACAAAAGAGAGCGCGAATGAGCTATTGCAACGCTTGCGGTTTTGGACGTTCCGCGTTGTATCTCTACGGGTACATTCTCTACCCCATTCCCAAAGCTTTCCACAAGTTCTTAAGCCGCTTCCTCTCCCGTGGTTCATCCAGGACAATCACTTAACGAACAGTTCGAACAAGCCGACAATCCGCAAAGCCCAGAAACGGCACCGTTTTCTCGCGTTTTTTTTTTTTTTTTTTTTTCACGAGCCGCTTACGGGATTTCCGAACAAAAGCTACGGCAACCGCAATTGTCGCCCGGAATCCTCCGGGAGCACGACGTAAACCACAAACCCCAGAAAAGGCACCTTTCTCGCGTTTTTTTTCAGGAGAACCGCTTACGGGATTTCCGAACAAAAGCTACGGCAACCGCAATTGCCGCCCGGAATCCTCCGGGAGCATGACGTAAACCACAAACCCCAGAAAAGGAGCCGCTTACGTGATTTCCGAAACAAAAACTACGTCAACCGCAGTTCCTGCCCGGAATCCTTCTGGCGGCTTTTTTTCAGAAGCCGCTTACAGGATTTCATAAACAAAAACTACGTCAACCGCAATTGCCTCCCGAAAATCCTCCGGGAGAAAGACACAAACCACAAACCCCAGAGAAGGCACCTTTCTCGCGGGTTTTTTTTCAGGAGCCGCTTACGTGATTTCCGAAACAAAAAAACTACGTTAACCGCAGTTCCTGCCCTGAATCCTTCTCGCGTTTTTTTTTCAGAAGCCGCATACGGGATTTCCGAAAAAAGCTACGGCTAACCGCAATTGCCACCCGGAATCCTCCGGGAGCATGACGTAAACCACAAACCCCAGAAAAGGCACCAGAAAAGGAGCCGCTTACGTGATTTCCGAAACAAAAACTACGTCAACCGCAGTTCCTGCCCGGAATCCTTCTGGCGGCTTTTTTTTTCAGAAGCCGCTTACGGGATTTCAGAAACAAAAAAACTACGTCAACCGCAGTTGGCGCCCGTAAATCCTCCGGGAGAAAGACACAAACCACAAACCCCAGAAAAGGCACCGCAATGCAGCCGCATAACACTCACCCTGTTGTTGAGCAGTTCCTCCAGCCTCCTCCGTACGTCGTGTCCGGCTTTCGGCCGCATGAGGACGTAGATGTTCTTGATGTGCGCGCACGAGCGCAGCAGTTTCTCCACCAGCACCTTGCCCATGAATCCGGTGGCTCCGGTGATGAAAACGCATTTCTCCCTGTAGAAGTCCTTCAGGTGTGGCATGTCGGACAGGGACGACGTGGACGCGGCGGACGAGGAGGATGCGGAGTTGGCTAGGGCCATTGCCGAGCTGGCTAGCTTCAGCGGCTATCCGTTACGTAGCTGCTGCTTTTTCTCTATCCGGCTTTTTCTACGGCGTGGACGTGTCGCGACGATGGAATATTGGGCGTAAAAACAGGTCAGTTTCTAGAGTTCGGCAAGAAATGATAGGAAAAGGAGGAGGAGAATGAGAAAAAAAAAAAAAGATAATAATATTTATTATATGAAAAATTGAGAGATAAGCAAATGGGTGAATAGACACCGTACGTGGTTCTCTTATCTACGTTACAAACTCCCCGTAAATATGAAAAAAAAGTACGGATTACAAAGTTTAAGTTTGGGTTTACGCGACACATTTTATGTGTGTTATCGTCAGCTTCCTTGAAAACAAAAAAATATCATCAAATAATATTTATAAAAATTAACACAAATTTAAAATTTCAATTTTTTAGAAGATGAAAGGTGACTGTATTAATACGGACCGCTCTCTCTCCGTAACACGACTATAACACTTCATATTCCCAATTATACACATGTCGATAAGATAAATACCACTCCCAACAGCCGAATTATCAATCCACTGTAGCCTATATCACCGATACATACTGTATACCACCTCCATACCGGAAATACACGTAGCGCTACATGTACATTCGAAATGTCACTCTACATTTACACGACTTTTCACATAACGATTTTAACCCCAAATTTACCACTATATATCACTTACCACTATACAATATATCATTCTATTTATATATCACTTACCACTATACAATATATCATTCTATTTATATATCACACTTACCACTAACACCACTCACGCCACTACATGTATCATTATCTATAACAAATATCCTAAATTTACCACTATATATCATTCAATATGACAAATCCTAAATTTACCAAAAAGTGGTAAATTTCCTAATTTTATCAAATGTGGTAAAATTAGGATATACATGTAAAAGTCACTCTTTATATGATAAATATCCTATATTTACCACTACATTATTCTAACACTCTATATCATTCTATACATGTCTATAACAAATATCCTAAATTTACCACTATATATCACCCTCTATATCGCTAATATCCTAAATTTACCACTACATTGCACTCTCTATAACACAATTATCCTATATTTACCACTAATATCTCATTCCGTATGGCAAAAATACAAAATTTATCGAAATATGCCATTATTATTTATATCAGAAATATTAGAAATTTACCACTACACGTACATTTCATTCCATATCACAAATACCACTATCCATAATCCTTTAAACACTCTTTTTACCGAAATACATTACCTTCCCTCCGAAAATCCCCTTAAATTTTAACCCCCTAATTCTCAAATAATAGCACACACACAAAAAATGCCCACTTTTTCACATACCATGCAGAAATGCAACCAGTAATGAAACTTCTTTTTTGAAAACTCGTTAATAAATGATGTAATAAAAATGTATTTTCTTTGTTTAGCTACATGTACATGTATTTCGTAATAAAAATTGAAGCAGCCAGCGAACGATTAAAACGAATTAAAAACAGGTCAGAATAACATTTGAAAAAAAACAACACACCCACACACACACGGCCAAGAAAAAAAGAAAAAAAAAAAAAGGACGAATTTAAGCGACTTTTTTTAAAAAATTTACAATAAATTTGGTAAAAAATTTGTCCCCGATTTGCATTTTCATTCGTAATGAGTCTTCTTTTCTTTCTTTCTTAATTGCGTCATTTATAACAACAATTATACAATTACATGTACATGTATACATACACACACATTCCGAGTTACACGTGTTACAGTGCACGTGTATTATACGAAAAAGGAGGTCAAAGGTTTTAATTCCTCCCTATAAAACATAATCCTAAAAAGGAGATTAAGCAGATCCAAAGGTCAACACCAAGGTCAACAGAAAAAAAATATATTAAAACCTTTTAATTAGGCCTTCACACCAGACATTGTGCGCATCTATTGAAAATTGTTTAAATTGGAAGCCATATTGGAAATGTTAGGGGTGTTGGAAGCCATATTGGAAATGCTAGGGGTGTTGGAAGCCATGATGGAAGTGTTTAAGGTCTTTGGAGGTCCTATTTGAGATCTTGCAATGTTTTTAAGGGCCTACTAAAAGTATGCTTTTATGTATCGAGAGAGCGCCATATTGGAAATGTTTAAGGTGTTGGAAGCCATTTTGGAAACGTTTTAGGTTATTTCAGCATGATTTCGCGTTTTCAGAGCCATATTGAAAATGTTTCAGGTGATGGAAGCCATATTGGAAATGTTTTAGGTGTTGGAGGCCATATTGAAATTGTTTAGGGTTATTTCAGCATGCTTTCGCGTTTTCAGTGCCATATTGGAAATGTTCAAGATGTTGGAAGCCATATTGGAAATGCTTAAGGTTATTTCAGCATGCTTTCGCGTTTTCAGAGCCATATTGGAAATGTTTAAGGTGATGGAAGCCATATTGAAAATGTTTAAGGTTATTTCAGCATGCTTTCGCGTTTTCAGAGCCATATTGGAAATGTTTAAGGTGATGGAAGCCATATTGAAAATGTTTAAGGTTATTTCAGCATGCTTTCGCGTTTTCAGAGCCATATTGGAAATGTTTAAGGTGTTGGAAGCCATATTGGAAATGTTTAAGGTTATTTCAGCATGCTTTCACGTTTTTCAGAGCCATATTGGAAATGTTTAAGGTGATGGAAGCCATATTGAAAATGCTTAAGGTTATTTCAGCATGATTTCGCGTTTTCAGAGCCATATTGAAAATGTTTCAGGTGATGGAGGCCATATTGGAAACTGTTAATTCCACTCTGCGGTGTTTTTTTTTTTTTTTAAGCCTTATTGTGAATCCACGTAAGAATTTCATTTGTTTTTGTTTTCGGAGTGAACAACCTTTAAAAAAGTTATTAAACGGTCGTAGTTTTAATTTAAAACTCGAGATATTGAGTTCAACATCCTCTCTTATAATGTACATACATGTACATTACATTTGTACATTGTACATGTGTACGAGTGAGTAAAGGAGTGTCCGGCATAACTGCGTGTGTGTCTGGAGCACCTGCATGGTCACTGGTCAGCGTGACAGACAGACCTGCCTGCCTGCACCTTTTAGAAAAGTGGTTCTGCGACCTTTTAAAGGTCGTTGAATTCAATCACAAACACAAATGACGTCATTTCAACTGCAATTCACCAAGGAGTTAGAGTTGGGTGTAAATCGTATTGTTAATTTCTCTCCCACTACTCTGCAAATCGGGACTTCCGCTTCCAGAAGATCGACTTCCGGTCAAAAAAAAAAAAAGGATGGACAACAGCAGTCTTCATTCAACACCTTTAATCACTGCTTACAGGGAAAAAAAAGTTCACTGCAGAATTTAGTGACTTACTTTTGACATGAACTAGCAGTTTTCAGCAACTACAGTGTTTGTGTCTTCCGGTTTCAGAAAGGTCAACTTCCGGTCAAAAAAAGGATGGACAACAACAGTTTTCAACACTGCTTACATTAAAAAAAAAAAAGTTCACTGCTGAATTAGTGTCTTTTGACATGTGACAAAGCTGTTTTTAGCAACTGCAGTTTGTGTCTTCCGGTTTCAGAAAGGTCAACTTCCGGTTTGACAGCAAAACGAAATTTACTAATGAAGGGGGCAAATGTGGAGAATAAAATCAATATTCAAAAACTTTACCCCCCAGTTCCCTTTTTTTTCTCTCGATTGAACCCTCGTTTGTCTCGCGGGGTAGAATATTGACTTCCGGTTGGACAGGAACCGGAAATCGTGGTTTTGTGAGATGGACAGAACAGGATGGACAACAGCAGTCTTCAACACATTTCACTGCTTACCAGAAAACAAGTTTGCTACAGAATTTCAGTGAATTTTGAACCAGCAGTTTTCAGCAACTGCATTTCTGTGTCTTCCGGTTTCAGAAGGTCGACTTCCGGTTGGACAAGAACCGGAATCCCTAGTTTAGGAATGTAACTGTTTATCACACCTTGAACACAGTTTATTACTGCAAACTTCCGTCACTTTTGATTGAAGCATCGCTATACAGTACTTCCGGTTTGCACATCTATACAACGATGCACATCCTGTTTCTCACCGTTTTTTTTAAAACCGGAACTGACGTCATTTAACATCACGTGCAATCCCCACCATGAAAGGGGGGTGGGGGGGGGGGGAAATTATATAACACAAATTCCTGAGTTGGGATCAACGCTTCCGGACTTTCATGCTTTTCTAGGCTAATGTTTTTTTTTTATAAAAAAAAAAATAGTTTACACATTCCACAAGTGGGCCAAAAAACGACCTCTAAATAATAAAATAATAAAAAAAACGGAAGCAGAATTATAAGAAGAAGAAGCTTAAAAAGAAGAAGAGGGTGAAATTAATAAAATACACGTAACAATTCAAGGAAGATAAAGCGAACGAAAACCTACTTTTTTTTTCAAGTTCACTCACTCTTAAAAAAAAAACGTATAAAAAATTGTGAAATAACCGAAATTCCTCGTCTTGTTTCCGAGACTTTTTATATGAGCAAAAAAAAAAAAACCTAATAAATAAAGTGGGACAAAAAGAGTCCCTGGGCGAGTGACACTGAACTTATTAAAACCAAAAACAATTAAAAAACAAGATGAGGTGCAGATGTTTAAAAAAAAACAACACAATTTCCTAGTTTTTTTTTTTTAACTCTTTCCCAAAACATTTCAGTAAAATAGTCCCAAGTTTAAAAAGTAATTGTTTAAAACAGTTTAAAAAAAAAAAATGAAATGATGAAATAATAATAATAATAATAGGGGTACTCAAGTTCATCATCGTACATCTGAGATCTCGTATTATTTCGTAAACAGGCGCGTGCTACGTTTTAAATCACGTGCGTTCTGAAATCGGTTTGCAGAATGCACGTGATAGATATTTGGAACTAAAAATCGATTTTTCGAACTCACGTGATAAGATTTTTAGAACTCACGTGATAGATTTTTAGAACTCACGTGATAGATATTTGGAACTAAAATACGATTTTTCGAACTCACGTGATAAGATTTTTAGAACTTACGTGATAGATTTTTAGAACTCACGTGATAGATATTTGGAACTAAAATACGATTTTTCGAACTCACGTGATAGATTTTTAGAACTCACGTGATAGATAAATTTGGAACTAAAATACGATTTTTAGAACGCACGTGATAAGATTTTTAGAATTTAAAAACTCAACATTATTAGAACGCACGCGCCTGTTTACGAAATAATACGAAATCTGAGATGTACGATGATGATGATGAACTTGAGTACCCCTAATAATAAAGCAGTAGCCTACATTAGATGTCATTTTTAAGGGGGGTGAAAGGTGACAATCAATCAATTTCACCACTTTTTTTAACACGCTAAACTCTTTAAACAATGACGAATCAAAAGAAAGATTAAATTATAATGCACCTATACATATGTCAGAACATGCAGGTACACTTCACCATGTTTTTAACATGGAAGGCGATGAAACTTAATGTTTAGCGTCAAAGAATGCACGTAAAAGTAGCCTGTTTGTTTCACTACTTTTTGAATATGCTTTTTTGGGAACGTTGATGTTTCATCATCACTTTTTTTTAACACAGAATCAAACTAAAGACGAAATGCTACATCAGGTTCTCCACTTTTTTAACACGCAATGAGATGCTATATTGAACTTTTAGCATTGACGAATTAAAAAAGGATATTAAATATATACTTCACCATGGATATTTTTAGCATGATAGGCGATGAAACATGTTTAACATTAAAGAATGTAAAAGTAATAGACTGCATGTATATATAAACATTAAACGAGATGCTTTTAGGAGCAAGATGACCACTTTTTCAACATTGACGAATCAAAAGCGTAGAAGATAAACTATATAATGCATCTATTTCGACGTATTTTAAACATGCAAGACAACTTTTTAGTGTTATAAAACGAACTAAGCGCCTGTAGTTACTTTTTAACATTGAAAATATTATAATATTATGATGTGATATCGATGATTAAGAAAACGACAGATGATCGACCTTTTTTCATCTTAATTCAACACTTAATTTTTAACATTTGTTGTATCTACATGTTTTTTTTTTTTTAACGAGGTTTTCAACCAGTTACTTTTTAAATATGAACGAAACGAAAGCAGTACGGTTTAAGATCGTGCCAAGGAGGCGAGATTCTAGCCTCGTATCCGAACAGTATTATAAAGACGGGCCTTCCATTTCGTGAACTGCTAATTTTAAGCACTTTTGAACACGGATATTTTGAAACGTGGAAAAAAACACTTTACAACCTTTTTAAAACATTAACGACTAGAATAAAAAAAATAAAAAATCTAAAAATAGTGTTCTTGAACAGTTGAACGCTTCCATTCTCGACTTTTTCACCCATCCTAATTTTCGTAAGGAGAACTGAGAATGACGTTTAACTTCACTTTTAGCAAGCAATCATCCCGAATTTTCGGCTAATTTAATTTTTTAACAGCTAACGTAACTCGTTAACTCCATCTTTTCATTCATTATCACACACATATACCTGATTTTTTTATATCTTTAT
>JAQGCC010005590.1:0-11303 GCA_034698905.1 Xestoiulus laeticollis
CATATCAAAACTTTTTGATTTGCGACAATGCGGTCACGGCAACGCGACTTTGACTTCAAAAACTGTTCGCACGATGGAAACTGCGGCCATGACAGAAAAGTCGCGGCTTTATTGGCTCCGTGAGAACGGGGCTTAAGTTTGTGTCTATGCGTAGCAACGCCACCTCGTGGCTGGAGAAGTCTAAGCGTAGAGTGGCACATCGTTTTGTTTGGGTCCCCGGCGCACTCACAACGCCACCTCGTGGATGTTAGAAAAGTTCTTCCTAGATCAGAAACAACGAGGTGCGCATAATGGTTTACCCCTTATACTGTGCCAACACTTTCTCTGGGAAACTAAGCTAGGGCCAGTTCACATATAAAAAATGGGGAGGGGGAAGTAGTGCCATTACATGTATTATGAAGATTAATGACTCCATTAAGCGAATCACTGATTTTAATAAGCGGTTATTTTATAATGTAGGCCTACTGTATTTGCATTGGAGTGTCAGGCACTTGGCGATGCACAATACGTATTTTTCATTTTGAGTGTTAAAAATAATACACAAAAAACTTCGTTTTTCTCTTAAAACCTTTTATTTACGCTAACCGACACTAGGAAGCGCTAATGCATGCCCTATCTTCGCATGAGAATGCAATGCGCCCACGGTAGCATACCATTATAAGTTTGAGAGCTCGGTAGCGCAATGAATGCCTTTTTTGCATTAAAAAATTAGAATTTTTTGGGCTTAATAATGTCAGCTAACTAAAAATTTAAAAAGGCAACTATCACTGGATACTGCATGAGCTGCACATGAAATTCCACATCTACATGTGTAGGACTTTTAAAAGTTTGTTAAAAACGCCCTCAAAGAAGTCGTAATAGACAGACAAGCAAGTAAGCAAACAAGCAAGAACCACACAAGTCAAGTTAAATAAAAGGTTTTAATAATAACCTTATCTTGCCTCTAGCATGCTGGCGCTTTTCTAACAATGGTGGTATATTCTTTGTATTTCCTGGATGGGGAAGTAAATTATATCCATTGAATCCTCTTTGTGAAAAAAAAACATCAGTACCAGCTAGACTCTATGCTACAGAACACTGTTCTGTAATCTGCTTATTATATATAGAAGAGAATATATAGTCAGCAATAAGTTGACAACAGCAGTCGGCTTGTGTCCTAATAACTTGCGATATAGGCCTACCTGAATAATTTTGACCATTTGTATTGGTTCATTGCAAGCATGACCTTATGGTTTGAAGTAATTACACCCTTTTATATTTAAACTATTTAATTTTACTTTCTGAAGGTATAATGTTTGCCTAACATGGCTTACAAGTTACAAGTAGAACACACAGAACACAATCAGATTTGGGGAAAAACCCTGTTTTTTCTTTTCCAGTGGCTCCCTCTAGTCTTTTCAGTTACTCCCTCTGGTGTCTTCTTTAAAGGAGGGACATTCAAGTACATATGTATTCAACTTCCCAACACATTGCAAGCATGACCTTATGCCTCAGAAAATTCTTGTACTTATAGGTCCAACCAGTTTCATATAGAGAGGTTATACCTATACCTGAAAGGAGTGTTAATTATAAAATTTGAATTTTGAAATGATACACAGTCTGTAGGCAATATGTAACATGTACAGGTAGGCCTATATGTAGGAATCATCATGAGTCATTATCAAGACATACCATTGTATATGTAGTTCCATCTACAATATGTTATATTATCTTCAATATGCCACTTTATCTTCAATATTTATACTTTAGCAATCCTATTTTTGTGGAAGTACTAAACATGTAAATGCCATATTTCTGAAATTTATGGAAATAATTATCTAAATATTTCAATATATATTATCCATACATGTAAGCTAAAATTTGTGGCACATAGATAAACGCGAATACTTAGATGGACATAAACTTAGATGTTTTAAAGTCATATCTAGCTATGCCCATATACAAATAAGGGCTTACATATAGATGATGTACAATGTATAATGTATCCTTCCGAGAACTATTCATGTAAATTTGTTCATGCAGATTTTTATATATGGTTAATACCTTGGAGTTTTTCACGTAGACTCGAGAATTGTATAATCTTATATAGTAGAGCATGTCAAGAGCCTATAGAGACTACAATAAATTTCATTCATAAATTTTTTAACAATGCATTTATTCCTCGAATAGGAATACATATTTCAGCCTGGTCTTATTGATATAATTCTATTTGAAATATAACTCGTTGAGGCAAGAAACAGAGTGCGGAAATGGAAAAAAATTAAATCATAGGTTTTTTTTAATACTGGAGGAAGTATACGTTGCTTAATTTGACAAGTGATAGCGGGTAATTGCATTTTGCAGTTTTTCTTAGGGTCTTTAGAGCATCATTCCAAGATGGATTTTGAGAAAATTTCATTAAAAACTAGCTTATCCCATTTTTCAGGCACAGCACGCATATCGATTATTTTATGTGATAAGTAATATTTTGGAATCAAGATGCTAAATGAACCTCGTTTTCCTAGATCTAACTTAAGTGAATGCTTGAATTTTTTCCATTTTTTTCCCTCTTAAATTTAAGATGAGATATAATTGGCAATTCCGCATAGCAGATATCCTATTAGGGAATGCTCAATTAGAGAAGATGGTCAATGGCACCTAATGCTAAATTCCATTTAGGGTAATGGGATTTAATTCCCTTTATCTAATTGAATTTTTTTGTGCAAGGAAAAAAATCTATTGAAAGCCATATCCACTTAAATCCAAATGCAATTAAGGCTCCTTTCATGAGGATACATGTATGTGACCTGCACAAATTACATGTACATGCATATGTATGATGAAATATGGATTCAGGCCTATCCCATAAGGGAAATTCCATATATTAATATATCACTAATGGGAAATGTGATCGACTCTTGGAAATATAGAAATTATGCCCACACTGTATTACCTATAGGAATAGTTAACGGTATTAATTTATAAAGTAATGAATATTAAATTAACCACGTGCACATGTTTATACCTACCTGGGGGGTGGGATACATGTAATGTATATATAAGGCAATTTTATGTCTAACCATATATGGTATGTTGCCACCATATATTATCTCATTATATCGATATAGTCTAATAAACAAATCTGATTAATTATTACAATAAATTAAAATCTGAAAATGTCGTTAATGAATTTAAGCCAATTTAATACTATATATTGAGGATATTGAAGCAAATTATACCGTTTTCATCCAATTAGGGTTAATCTAATGAATAGCATACGCCGAACAAAGATCAATGATTGCAAACAGCATTAGTGGTTTATGTACAATATATTAAAAGCTAATTAAATACCAGATATAAATTCCAAATTAAATTGCATCTCCCTCAATCAATGAAATTGGATTGCGTGGATTTGTAAATACATGCATAAGAATTTGCTAAGAATTGAAGACTTGATGAAAGGAAATCAGTTGAATGAAAAGAATGTTTAATTACTTGCTTTCTAAACAATGATTTGCTGTAAACCTTTTGAAATATAAAGCATAAACAACCTATATACATTCTGCATATTAACTAACTTTTTTGGTAGAAATTAAGTAGTACATCTTCTGAAATTTTCTGAAAAGTCGTCCTTTGAATAAACATGCTTCTGGATGTTTATATTATCTATTGTAAGATGGCTTAGATTATTTGTAGATAATTTAAACATTCAGAAGCATGTAGTTACACAGCAAAGGTAGGACTATAGGCCCTACATGTAATCAACTGCATCACCGGGTGATATTATAGGCAGGGTGCCCACCTAGGTGGTGAGCATGTGGGGATATGGCGACTTTGCAGCAGATGGCACGCTGCACGAGAAAATTCTATTAATTGGCATACTCGCCATACACTTCAAAGTCGCCATATCACCACGTGCTTACCATTTTGATGGGCACCCTGCCTAATAGCAATGCGGCTTGTGTATGGCGTTTTGCATAAAATGAGCACTTGCAAATCAATGAGATAATGCCCACTGTAGAAGCGTAGACGTGATGCGGTGTGTGACAGGATGCTATTTATCCATCTATAGTGTGTAAGATGGCAACTGATATTAGGCAATGTTCCCACCTAGGTGGTGAGCAAGTGGTGATATGGCGACTTTGCAGCACATGGCACGTTGCACGAGACAATTCTATTAATTTGCATGTACTCGCCTTGTACAACGCGCCATACGCTGCAGAGCCGTCATATCACTATAAGCTGATCACCATCTTGATGGACACCCTGCCAAATAGCTATGTGGTTTGTGTATGACGTGATGCATAAAATGAGCACATGCAAATCAATGAGATAATACACACTGAAGATCGAAGCGTGGACGTGATGTGGCGTGTGACAGTACGCCATCTATCCACCACTCGGCTACTGCATGTTTGAAAACTGTGTGGTACGGCCGTATGGTGAACGCCTTATGGCAGCCATTTTTTTTCTCACTTTGGAGAAACAAATCTCTACGAACTTCAGAGCAAAAATACACTGTAAAAAAGATGTCAACCCTCGGAATCGAAAAAATGTCGTTTAAGTCTAGGTGGGGCCATTACACGAGTAAATACGGCGCATTCACTCACAAAGTCCCTGATGCATGGATGGAATGCTATAATTTGCAAATGGCATTCCATTGACGTCGTAGTTACAAGCCACCTATCTGAAAATCGTCTCTACATAACAGAATTCATTGCAGAAGTGAAGGCATTTATCATTATTCATAAGCGGCTGGTTCAATGTTGTCAGACCATTAGGTACGATAGTGATAAATACCTTCACCCATTAAATGAATTCCATTATGAGTTATATTAAATGCTCTTCAATGGGGCTTTTAACCTTAGCGTTGTTACAGTGGAAAGTGAACTAGTCCAAGCATTAGCGCAATATACCAGAGACAGGATCAGTTGCAGGATAAAAAAATACATTTTAAATTGCAATTATCTTTCTGAAAGGGTATAAAATATGTCACATGATCGATTTTGTGAGGCCTACCACAAAGCAAAGTTAATATAAATACATGCATATATACTGTACAAATGTAACAATCATAAAATAAGTTGTAGGCTACTTCCACGTCATTTGCGCAGGTTTCCTTTACAATTGACGACATTGGCAGCACTGTTTTTTTACCAATGCGCATGCGTGGGGACGATGTTAATGTGTCTGTGGTTGAGAGGAGACGACAATTTCATTAGTTTTACGTGATACCACAACGTCTTTGAGGAGCATTACGACTTTTACTGCACATAACTTATTAATGCGCATGCGTAATAGTGTGTTTATCGTTCTCGTTAAGATTAAAGTAAACCTGCTCAATCCCTGCATGATTACAAAGGTTACAGGCTAAAGAAATATAAAAGCGACTACCTATATGCAAGCTTTTAGGTATAGCATTCATGATTGCAGTGTTTGCCCCTTTTAAGGGGCCACTTTCAGCAAATGCGCATGCGTAATTGAGTGTGTTAACCTTTCTCGTTAAGGTAATTTCATTAACGGCACGCCCTCTATTAGAGGGATTGCTGCAGGTTTCCTTTAACCTTAATGAGTTCGATAAACATACTATTACGCATGCGCATTAATAAGTTAAGCCGTAAAAGTCGTTATGCTCCTCAAACTCTCAATGGCGTTGTGGTATCACGTTAAACTAATGATTGTCGTCTTCCCTCAACCACAGACCCATTAACGTCGTCCCCACGCATGCGCATTAATTGGCACAAAAAAAACAGTGCTGCCAATGTCGTCAAGATTAAAGGTAAGCTGCAGAATCCCTCTATTAACTTACCTTAACGAGAACGATAAACACACTTCTCACGCATGCGCATCAATAAGTATACCTTATCTCATTTGTATCCCTCTAATGGCAGGTACATATTTTTCATGAATTCCCGTTTAAACCTGCACATTCGATCTATTAATGGCTCAACAGCACAATCCCTCTAATAATGTCTCGCTATACCAAAATACATAAAATAACATGAATTCATAATTGGACAAGTATTATCTTGCCACAAATTTTGTTTCTCTCTGGAATATCAGGTTAACACTTGGGATTCCTGACGTGGAAAGCTTGGTTATGTTTACCATCCTCCTTATCAAAAGCTTCATTATGTGTTTCGTTAAAGGACCCTCAGAAAAAATATGCTGACAAAGCGTTGATAATGTGCCAAGCATTTCCTTTCCTAATTGCGAGGAAATGACTTGAAGTTTTGAGATGACACTTTGGTCAATAAGGGTAAGTTCATCTTCAATTTCGATTAGGTTCAAAAGTTCATCTGCAATCTACACGGGTGGGGAAAAAGGGGGAAAACCCCTATAGTCGACCACCTGTTATCCAGAAACCATATTTTCCATTACCTTGAAACACAAGCGGATATGCCAGATAGGATCCTAGTGTCAAAGTGGAGTGATGCATAATAAATTAACATAATAAAGTTAATAAATTTTGTTTTCCACACTTTAACATGAATGTTTTGGCTTCCTGAACTTAATTGCCATTTCTTTAACACACAGTTATGGTCCACAATTGTAGCATGAATGAGATAGAAATGCTTTGTCCTTTAAGGCAGATGAAAACTATATTCTTTACTCTGAACTTTTTACAACCTTTTATTTAACCTCACATGAACGTAGCTTTTCTTGGTTGTTTGTTTGGTTCGACTTCTTTGATGTCCTTTTTAACCAACTTTAACACGTCCTACAGAGCTGCAATTTTGTGCGTGGCTCAGTCTCATGTAACACTTTTGCCAATGCAATTTTAGTACACCACTTTGACACTATTATGGCAAAAATTGTGCAATTTTAATGTAAAACAAATGCATTTGAAGTGTCAGCCTAGAACGCTGACACATAGCTACGGAGCGCTGGGCGATGACGTCCACATGGGTTTTTGCTTAGAAACGGCACTAGCGCCTCCTAGAGACCCGATGCGTAAATAAGAGGTTTTATTCGATAAAAACGTTGTTTTTTTGAAAATATTTTATTTAACTTGACTTTTGCGGTGCTTGCTTGTATGCGTTCGTACTTGTCTGTCTGTTTCGACTCCTTTGATGTAGTTTTTTCAAAACTTTCAAAAGTCCTACAGACCTGGAATTTCATGTGCAGCACAGTCTCCATTGATAAATATTTAGTTGATCTCAAAAAATAGCTATGGAGCTCTTAAACTTAGAACGGTACACTATGGCGAGCGCTTTTCAAAGTCATGCAAATGCGGCGTCAGGCACTAGCGCTCCCTGGTGTCGATTAGCATAAATAAAAGGTTTTATGAGAAAAACAGTCTTTTTGTGCATTATTTAAAGTTTAGACACTTGTTTTCTTGAAGAAGTTCAATGTTGTTTATGAATCTCATATCTTTGAGGAAAATGTTGTGGACATATAGCACTGTATGTGAAATTTTAATTGTAATTTTCAATATACTGGTATGAAAGGAAAAATGATGATATTGTATTTCTAAAAATATGGTAACACGTTGTTTGAGGAAATACGCAAAAGAGACTTTTTTAGGATTGCATGCGCATATATTGCATTTCCCATAAACATGCATACTGTATATTTTTTACACCCTGTATGGTCGTTTGAAACCAACAATTGCGCCCTTTTTTTCATCATTTTCTAAGAAAATTGATGTATATTATAGGCTATGTAGTATGAATACCATCATTGATCATTCAACAACTTCTTGGTGCTATATTCCACGAAATTTTTAGTGTTTAGTAAGTTCAACTCTTTCGAGAATCCATTGTAAAAACTGAAAGTTTGAGTTATTTGAAACTGAGAATGAATTGCAGATGACGTGAAAATGTTTTTTAAGTGGGAATCTAAATCATTTGTGCAGATGTTTTCAGCTTTCAACATCGAAATCTACATAAAAACCCTCTCACATTTTCAAGATGTTATCACTTCCAGCTTCTGAACGGAACAATCTAAGTAACGGATTATATATAATTAAGTAAATTCCTTTAAAGCGGATTTTAAATCACTTGCCTTATACATCCTGTCTACATTACATGGGTAATTAAAACACGATCTTGGTGGAATATTTAAACAGGGCGTTTTAAAAGTATTGCAACGACTCTTTATCTAAGACTTTGCATCCAAATAAAATATTGCTTAGGGATTATAGTAAGGTTCTTCCACTCCTCAACTGAGAGGCTGTATCTGGCGCTTAGTTAGACATGTGAGAAAACCCATGAAAAGAGTCGAATTACTTGCGAGATAATGTTAATTTGGCTTGGAAATGCGATAGCATGGGAACAACGAAAGGTCAACATGACCTAGCCAACGAAAAGTACACTAGAGCTGTACACCCACTGGCAATGGCATCCGCCAAAGGAAATTCGCGACCATAACCTGAGGCGAATGAAAACACAATGCAACAATATCATAGCAGGGCTAAGACTGATTTCTCAGGACCCTCGCCTGTCCTATTTATATAGCGAGCATGAATGCTGTAATCCGGCCCCTGCCCTCATGCCAACACACTCGCTAAGGTCGGCGACCTTGACCCAGCCTTGCCTTCCTGAATTGGGCAACTTTGAAAATTCAAACGAATTAACCCTTAAGAATTTGCAATATTCTATTATGACTAGATATGGTAATGTATATATTTCATACTGTTAAAACCAGATATATCGAGGTAAACAATATACTCTTTATGTCTACTGGTAAATGTATATGACTATACATCAAACTGCTTATAAATTGTATATAAAATTGCATATACCGTACATGCATTTATACATGTACATAAACATACGTACAGTATTGGACAAAATATTTCTGTTGTATGCAACATTTCAAGATCAAAATACTATTTGTGTGAACTAAACACATGGAAACCTTACAAGGATTGCGTTATATAATGCATTAGTATCATTTTACTCTTTTGGAGACCATAAATCATATACATGTTCACTTAGATGAGTTTTGTGATCGATATTTTTACATTAATTATATTAATAGTCTGAAAGTGTCCTAATCCCACTGTTTTATGCCATATTATAGTCATTAATCGAGCCCTTGATGGATACATTTTGCTGTCAGATAGTAATATTGATGAATGCATTAAGTGCATCTAACGAATGCTTTTTGGATTTATTGTTCCAGTTGAAACTTTGACAACTTGTTTAAAAATATTTAGTTCGATGACATGATCATCAGATCGCCAATTAATTTACTCGAGAATATTACAAAAATTTTTAAAAAAATTCTTAATGCAAATTGTAATTAGGTGAAGGGTAACTCGAACAGTTTTGTGCTCACTTTTAATATCATTTTGTGACTGTGCAATATAAAACAAAATTAGAAAATACCGACGAAAATTCCGATCTGAAAATGCATGTTATATACTCATAGATTTTGCATAATTGAGCATTACACGCAGCTTTTTAAGCACTTTGTGGAATGATTCAATTGTTTCCCCGCTAGACGATCAAGAATACAAATTGAGGTATTTGGAAAGGGGCACAAAGATCTTTTCAAATTTAATATGAAATAAAAATGAATAGTGCGTACGCACGTTATTAGTGCTGCACCAATGGAAATGCTGAAACTTCATATAATTGGTGCAAAGTAGGTAATAACAAAGGGCGATAATTAACCCATATAACCCATATTTCTATGTCAGCACATTTAAAATGGTAGTTTAGTGTAGCTCGCAGTGAATTGTAAACATGTATACATATACAGGGCCCTTACATACATGGAGTGATTTTGGTATCAACAACTGGCCTCGCACAGGGTTACTTTTTCAAATTAATTCTCCTACGAGATAAAAGTTCTGATAAAGACCGATAATTTCATCACGTTAGAAAATTCACTTTAAAATAACATTGTGCGTGGCCTGCTGCCGCGAACAAAATCGCTCCATGTGTGTGTATTTGTTCAGCAAAAACTTTTGATCCACTCGACTGATTGCTCTCAAATTTTGGAAGATTACTTCTCAGCAGGTCCACCAGTCCACAATGTTATCCATTCCCCATGCTTGCATTGAGACACTCCATGTTGCTTATGTAGTAAGCTTATATGGTGGCGCTGCGGTCGAAAAGCACATTTTTTTATATACATTGCAATTGAGGCTTATCTTAATTTATTTAACATGTAAAAGGTACCTTGAGAGTCGTTACTCCTAAGGAACACTTAAGTGTGATCCAAATCACATTATGGCACAGCAGCAGATGTACACTAACCTAAGCGGACGCGCTACATGTATGTCCAGTAGACCTAAATAATGTACCATACCCACATTGCATGCTAATTACCGGGGAAAAGTGTCCCTGGCAAAAAATTGTAAATAGATCCTTCTAAGGTGCCATGCAGGCCACCACGATATCTCAATCTAATTTCTCAATATAAGTAAAATAAAATCATATTGTATCGCGCTGGACCTATGCGCGACTAATGTTTTTATGTTTAATGTTTTTCATATATCAATGGTGGCCACAGATCAGGGAAGTCAGGAAGATGTCAGGGAAATTAGTGATAGGTCATGGAAATTTCTCCAAATAAAAGCAAAATGCTATCTCTGCCCTCAACATGATAGCATCTCTAAATCCAATCCTCTCCGCTGCCTTTTTTTTTGCATTTGAACCTATCTTGTTTCTTATATTTTCATTTGAAATATCAGTTGCTCGTTTTTGTTCTTAAATGTAAATGATTATATGCTGAGTATATGCTGTTATTGGACATGTCCAACAGAGAGCTTAGTAGCATGTGTAACGAGCAGCAGTTATGTTGAAGTTGATAATATTGCTCTTTGATTCTTTAAAATATGTTTGATAAAATTTAACAATACCAAATAAAGTGTGCTTTCCTTATTAAAATTTACTTTCCTTCCCTGGGAAACAATTTTAAGTCTTTATAATCCAGCTGGACTTGTAACAAAATCTAATGTTTTGCCAAGCTTCTAATTACAATTACTATTTTATTTTTCATTATATCAGGAAAATTTGGATTTTAGTCAGGGAAATTAAAAATGGAAATTTTGTGGCCACCCTGTAAATACTTTGATATTTGAAAGTTTTATTATTTTATCTCTGACTGCATTAGGGGTTGTCAGTAAAAGACGTCACGCACTAAGGGGGGGAGGGGTTCACATATTTGTGATGATATGTGACCAGGGGAAGGGGGGGAGGGTTAGAAATGTGACTTCACATCAAAAAATATTTTCTCCTGCAATATCAGAGTGTAGTGCCACATTATTCATACAGTTTACAACGTCAATAACCAGTTTTCAAGGGGGGTTATAGCTTTGTGACGTAATATTTGAGGGGTCTGACTTTTTGTGACTAAGTGTAGCATAG
>JAQGCC010005591.1:0-11303 GCA_034698905.1 Xestoiulus laeticollis
TGACGTTTGGTTGATGTAAAAAACGAACTTTTGTGCAATACATTAAGGTGGTTCGAATTTTTTGCTCGTAAGTGTATATTAATTTACTATACACGAATAGTGCAAAACGTAATTAACAATAGTTTCTTATAATTCGTGTAACATCGTGTTAGGCCTACATTGTATTGGCTGGATATAGGCCTACATGTAAATGTAAATTTTGATGTTGCAAGCATATTTTGCTAATTTAATTAATGGTTATCTTTACAGATGAAATTGGCTGTGGAACTTCTGAAAGCACAATGAGCCCCGAAACAAAAGCGAAATTTGATACACTGTGCAACTATACAAATATTAACCATTTGGATAACTCTAATTGTTAAATGCACGATATTACACTAACTGGAGCTAAACCTAAATCTATAATTTCCTTTCTTTGTTGTTATTGATTTACCATTATGTGTTTAGCATCTTTATTTCTAAGTGAATATATACTTCAATTTACTTTATGCAAATGTAATTAATGCCTAAAAGTTAAAATGGAAATAAAATACAACTTGCTGAAAGCCATTTCTTTAAAAGATTATACAAAATTATATAAAAAAGTATCATTAAGCCGGGTTCACACCATGCGAAAATAGAAAACATAATACACGAAACAAAATGAAATTCAGAAAACATCGCGTTCACACCTACCTTTTTTTTAACATAAAACATGAATTTGTCAAGGTTTATGAAACACTTTGGCAAACAGTTTTCAAAAACTTTAACAAAATGCATTTTAAAATTATGAAACATACCGTTCACATTGCAAATCCAAGTTTCCATAAACAAAGATGGTCGAAGTGATTTCCGTCCATGCGCTCTTAACCAAGGTCCGTTTTCTAGCATCGTTTTTCTCGTTTGCCATAGTATGTGGAATGACTGACGGGTCTGGGTGGGGATGGCCAGAGAGTGGCACACTGAAGTGCTATTGGCCTTATTTTGGGCCCTCCGTTCCAAAGAAGTAACCTATCTAATTTCTTGCCGGATCGCCAGAAAGGTATGTTTGTAAGTTGCGTATAAACCTTGATGTATTTTCTTGTGTTGTGAACCAGGCTTGAGATGCATTTTGTCAAACAGTTTTTCGAAACTGATCTATGTATTATGTTTTCTATTTTCGCATGGTGTGAACGCGGCTTTAGAATTCATAAGTTAGATGAATGCTCCATTCACTTCAAGTAAAAACAAAACAAGGAAAGTATCACACATGAAGTAATCTGATAATTGTCATGTAGAGGCCTACCATTGATTAGGGAGCATACCTCGTGAACAATATATAGGGGAAGTCTAAAACTGCGTTCACACCACACGAAAATATAAAACATAACACATAAAACAGTTTCGAAAAACTGTTTCACAAAACGCCTCTCAAGCCAGGTTCACACCATGCATGCAAATCTAAAAAACATAATACATAAAATACAAGGAAACACATAAATATCGCGTTCAAACCTACCTTTCTGTATCATAAAACATGACAATTGGCGATCAGGCAAGAGTTGGTCTAGATCAAAGGGAATTTAGGACACACTTTTTTTCACGAGGACCGTTTTGCGCTGTTGGCGATTCAAACCAAGACCCATCAACCATTTCACATACCATGGCAAACTAGAAAAACGATGCTAGAAAACTGACCTTGTTAAGAGCGCCATGGACGGAAATCACTTCTCCATAATTGTCTATATATGTAAACCGCCACACCCAATACCAACTAGTGGGGATGGCCGTAGAGTGGCATACTGAATTGCTATTGGATTTATTTTGGGTCCTCCATTCCAAAGGAGTAACCTATCTAATCTAATAATGGGAATTTGGATTTGCAGTGTGAACGGTATGTTTCATAAATTTGAAATGCGTTTTGTGAAACAGTTTTTCACAACTGTTTTGAATTGTCTTTTATATTTCTGCGTGCCGGATTGCCAAAGTGTTTCATAAAACATGACAAATTCATGTTTTATGATACAGAAAGGTAGGTGTGAACGCGATATTTTATGTGTTTCCTTGTGTTTTATGTATTATGTTTTCTATTTTTGCGTGTTGTGAACCTGGCTTTATATATATGTACATGCATGTGTGTTATTGATAAATACAGTGTATACAGTATATATGCTTTATATTACAAAAAATACATATACATGTACATGTTATAGTATTAAATACGCTTCCCCCGTATACACTTCCCTTTAAAAAAATAAAGCACTTTGCTCCCTGCCACATGACATGGTAAATGCTGATTGCAGGAAGTAACGAATTGAATTGAATTGAAATACGTAAAATGGAGGTTTTTGTGCAGTGTTACTGCACATTCTCGGGTAATACACCATGTGTGCTAACATGTTATGTTTATCCATCATATATTTACATATAGAAAACAAATAATTTGACCATAAATTGGACAATAAAGCAACATTAAGCTATGCCATTTTTTTTCTGTAGTCTAGCCGATCTAAATATGCCATTATCAGACGGTAAATTGTCGACCGTCAAAACAAATTCATAAATATCTATGAAAACGGTTGAAATGTTGAAGTGTACCAATAATAATGGCTGTCAAAAGCATCCACATCATGATTGGGCCTTGTGAATGGCTTTTGAATAAGCAACGAACAATAACTAACCTAACAATTTCATGCCCTATTTATCAAAATACACAATACACGTGCATTGACATTAATTTCAACAGGCGGAATTTTATAGCATGTAGAAAATTATTAAAAATAACGATCCGTTAGATCGATCTTCATTATGTAAAATTTCAAAATAATGCCATCTGTATTGAACAGTATTGTGTTTCGCATCATGCTAAGCATAAACGTGCAAGTATGGAATGATGGCTAAAAACTTTGAAAGATGATATCCTATAATCACCTGTATGATGACGTCATAATTTAATTAAACAATATCATGTGATGCGTTGACGTCACATTTGAGGTCGAATTCAATTATATTTCGAAATAATGACTTCCCTCTGTAGGTAAAGAGTAAATAATGAGCAATATTCTCTATAGTAGTTTTTTAATGTTGGAAGTAAAGGTTGAATTTGGCTTGTTATAAACAAGATCAGAGTTTATTTCCTACAGGCTATGGTGGCTGCATGTTCGTAAATTGCACATTTAAAGTGCATCGTACCTTAATCTAATATTTTGGTGTGTTTTATTCGTTCGTAATTAAATCAACGCGTTTTGTTTTGCCTACATTAGATTTTATTAAAGCGGAGACCTAGACTAGGGAGAGAGTAATGCCACAAATGGCTTTGGGAGTTAATTGGGATTTGTATTCTCAAATCAATACTTTGCAATGTAATCAACAATTTCACCTCCCAACGCAGATGGTTTTTCGAATGGGCCTGGTTCATGTTTTAACTAATTTCATCTTTTTTTTTTGCAAAAAAAGAGGTGATGGAACCTGAATTGTAAACAAGATTTGGTGCAATGCCCTTAAATAACAAACATACTCAGGCGTTTGTAAATTTTGATATTTTCTGTGGAGTTTAATTTAATCTAGTTTGTGATAGATGTATCTAATCTTCTAATGTTTCTAAACTGTCAATGTTTATTTGTTTGTATGCTGTGTTTGCCCTTTGTCTCAAATAGTTGGTGTAAAAGTGTTTCAGATGTGTTTCTGATTCTCTTGGGAATCAATAAATTTTTATTTAAATATTATAACTTAAATCCAGTTGATGTGTTTAAAAACTTAAATATCAGCATAGCTTTGTATGCTGTGTTTGCCCGATTTCAGGGGCCAAGTATTTAAAATACGTGTAGCTTAATTTCTATAAATATCAAAACCTTATGTAGTTAGATTATTGACTTAAATGCAATACATCCATAGCTGATATTTTACGAAAACATGAGAAAATTAAAAAATGTACATATAGTAATTAGAAATGATTTTTTCTCAGCATTGCATTGCTTGCAGTGTTTGCACTCAATCAGGGAACGCATATTAAATATTTTGTAATTTTACAATTACATGTATATGATCATTCCATTGCAAAATTGTTGAACAAAATCTAACATCCCAATAAACAATATGATTTAAATGTTGATTTTTTTATGTTTTTTAGATGGAATGGACCCTCAAGCATCTCTGGTTGTTGGAGTTTTGGCCGCTTTGGCCACCGTGGTTTTTGCCATTGTAGCCTACGTTAGTTACCAGTGGTTAACCGCTCGCAGGAAAACCAATGTAAAAGATTACACTACTAATGACACCGTACCGTGCACCAGCAATCTAAAAATAAGTTATAGCTTACCTGATATCCAAGAAGAACTTAAGAAAGAAGTCTATTGGCAAGGCAGCAAAAAGGTAAAAATTGCTCTTAGCTGGTCATTAATTATTTTAAATTATATCACTGATGGAAAGAAATTACTTTATTATTCTTTAGGTGTTACGTCAGACCACTTTACCTAGTGTCCCTACTCGTCATCAGTCATTCAAAAGGCAACTGTCCCACAAGTTGGATCTTAGCGAGATCAAGTTTTCCATCTGCCCAATGCTTCAAAAAGAGCAGGGTTCTACATTTGGCACTATCAAACCAGAATTATATCAACCGGATTTGGTCCATCAGGCTTCTATTGAAAGTTCAGGACCCAGTGAGGTCGAATGTGGAAAATTGCATTTCACTTTACGATACGACCTCGATGTAGAAGGACTTTTTGTCAAGGCAAGACACCTGAAAATGTTTACAAAATTGAATAGGCTTGGACAAATTAATGAAATTGGATAGATTTGCAATAGTCAGGGTAATGGAAAGTCCTGGAATGGATCTGTAAGGATAGCTTGATTTCTGAACATTGTAATTTGTGTTCTTAAGCAATTCATTGAGCAGCAGGACAATGTTGTTTTAAGCATATTGTCATAATTTTTAATTTTTAACCGTTTGGATAGTCATGAAAATTGTTTAAAAAAACTGCAAGTTGAAAATGTTATACCTGGTGTAACCCTTTAAAAGATCTAAGCTATCCATGTGTGATTTTAGGGGTGGTTTACCACAAATGCCAATTAGAAAAATCTTTTATGATTTCCCCAATTTGCCAACAAGCCTTATCATAAACCTTGAATTGACTTGACTTGACGAAATTAAGGATCCAGGACAGATCCAGAGATTATGAGGTATAAGTTAAAGTAATAACCCACTGACCTAAATTTCACTCCAGACAAGAAACTGCTGACAGTTGAAAGGATATGCGACGAATTAATTATTCATGAAATATAAACCAGGAGAAATTAGACTCGATTTTTCAAAAGACGAGATTAAGATCATTAGAATCTAACTTCGTTTAATTCCTGGGATTTTAAGCAACGTGATTACTGTGGACTGATTAGTGCCTAATTATCCTCCACTTAAGAAATCTCAGCTTTCTTTTTATGATAATTTAAGGAAATGCTAAAGATCCGGAAATTACGAGGAGTCACATGACTTTAATTTCCACCTAATTTCTTAGTGCAATTTACAGTTTACATTTTAAATTTATTTTAATTATGTGCTAAATGCGTTGAGCTATTTTTATAGAAGCATTTTTTATAATCCAATTTCATTGTTTTGTTTAAGAAAAAGAAATTATGTTTACAAAACTCAATTCTGAAATAATAGTAGGATAATTATGTTTAAATTTAAAACAGATACTTCAAGCTAAGGACCTTCCACCTAAGGAATTTTCAGGGGCAGCTGATCCTTATGTTAAAATTTACCTGCTTCCTGATCGCAAAAAGAAGTTTCAAACAAAGGTAGGAGATCTTTATCCATGATCTATATGCACTTTACATTTTCTCCTAGTTTCCATGACTGCAAACCTCGTACTTATTTAAAAATTTTGTAATCTGAAGTTTTTTTTGTTTGGAAATGCGGTTTTCTCTGTAAATCTTTGCTTACAGTGATTGCCCTCATCCAGGGGCAACATATTTAAAAATTTTAATTTTTCAAAATAACATCTTTTATTTTGTAATAATTGAATAAATGTATAGCTTCGTATGTTACTGTGATTTAATATTTAGTTAAACTTTTAAAGTTTAAAAGTAAATGACAAAATGTTGTTTGGGGCAACTTTTAAAAATCTTTTCAATTTTATAAGTTGTTTCCGTCTTTTTTTATAATTATAGGTCCATCGTCGAAATTTGAATCCTGCATTCAACGAAACCTTTGTTTTCGGGGTTCCCTATGCCGAATTGCGTACACGGACACTTCAATTCTCAATCTACGATTTTGACCGTTTCTCAAGACACGACCTTATCGGTCAAGTCGTCCTCAAGGGCTTGCTTGACAATTGCGATCTTTCTCAAGAAGTTGAATATCTTATGGACATTCTTTGCACCAGACAGGTAAGACTCATTTCCTTCACAGCTTGATTTTGGTGAAACCGCTACATTAATCATCGTTACCAAAAATCGATTAGGAAAATCAATGTATAAACAAAAGATCCTTTAGGGAACGAAGTGTATGGAGTATGCTAATGAAACAGTTTTTTTTAATTTGCTGACTTACGGATATTAAAGAGGAAGCGGCTGACTGGTTTTAAATTTTGATAACTAGTAAAGTCGGAGAGGTTTAAAATTTCAATTTTTGTGGGAACCCTGTAAATGTTATTGACAAATGAAAACTACTTAAGGTAAAAGGTTGGATAACTTAATCTTTGAGAAAGCAATATTTAAGCCTGGGATTAATGGATGTTTTAGTGCACTACGAGGTATTGTAACGGTGTTAGGTTTAAGTTTCTTGGTGACAGTTCAACATATCTCAAGTTGTTTGTTTAGCAAATATGTCCAACCAAGCAAGTGTTTCTATATTTGGCAAGCTTGTCGTGTCCTGGATTAGTCTTAAAGGGACGAATGTAGGTCAGGAGTACAACTGTGCACTCTTATTTATTTTTTTATTTACTTTGAAATAAGACGGTGAATGCATTGTTTATCATTTCCAATCCCATTTAATTGAATTTCGGTATTTATATTCAGTACTAGAACCACGTCCCATAATTTATAATTACTGTTATAAATTATTCTTACCTTATTTTAACGTTGTTTTGACAAGACAACAGTTGTTTTCATTACAAAATTTCATTTTCAAGATGTTTAAATAAATAACTATTATAGTTGGAATTTAGTTGAATTTATGCAGAACATATATTCTCTTTTGGGAAAACTAAATTATGGAAACACGAGTTTATAAATTGTTTAAATATTAGAAATACATATTTAAACCATCTCATATGCGAAGAACCCTACAGTCTACTCAAGTAGTTTATATCATGATAGAGAGAAAGAATGAAAATTGAAATTAAACATATATATTATAAAGTATTCAATTGTCGATAAATATTGTTCTCAGAGAATTATATGGGAATATTGTTCTCATAGCATCTCAGAAATATCTGGGATTTGGCTGGAAATTTATGAAAACTTTCAATTCAACTCAGAACCCTATAGTCAGAAAACAAATGTTAATGTGTTAGGTACACCGGTTGTACTCATTTTCAGGAGAATGCTTCTTGGTCATTAGGAACTTGGACATCATTGTTACATTAAACATGAAGTGAATTTAAATTATCACTAGGAAGGCTATTAATACCATTGTCTAATCGCATGCAAAAAAAAGGACCAATAGTAAACATCCGTTTTGGTATGAAGCTCGATCAATTGTTTTGAATGATTGTCTTCTTCTAAAATGCTTATTGGTCATAAAAATATTAGAAACAAGATGTGGATTATTGGGAAGATTAAAACGTTTAAACAAGCTTCATTCTAGAATGATTCCTAAAGACATACTTGCGATTCGCGATGCACCCGCACATAGCATAGCGACGCATCAAATGGTATCAAAAACAAGATGTTTCTATTGCAATCATTGAATCCAGAATCAATGATTGCAATCGAACATTTTGTATTCGATGCCATTTAGAACTAATTAAAATCAAGAATGATTCTAGAAAAGACAAACTCGTTTGTGTCCTAGATTCATGTGATGCTCTATATTCTTTGATGAGCCGCTATACATGCTATGTACGGGTGCATCGCGAATCGCAGGAATGTCTTTAGGAATCATTCTAGAATTAAGCGATTCTTTAATCGCTGATAGCACTATGCTTTTACCCTTACACTCCATGAATGCTGATAGCTGTCTTTAACATATCTGGCGGCTCTCCGTTGGACCATTTCCATATATATCCTTATAGTTATCCAAATATTCCAATATGAGGCCCCAATAATCTTTTTAAAACGCTGATTCTAAGGCAGATTATCAGGAATGTAAACTCCAAGATACTTGGTAGTATTGACGACAGCAATTTAAAACCCACTCAGAACATACATGCACTTTGGGAGGGCACGTTTAAATTTAATAACGTTTAACTTTAAATTGGTCGACGTTTATGAATAATAGAAAAAAAGTCAGGGACCGAGGATGCTTCTCTGTGGTACATCACAGGTTACACTATAGACCCAGCTGGATTCAGCTCCAAAAATTACAACCCTTTGCGTCCTTTCTATTAGAAATGTAGATACAGTAGAACCCCTCTTAGCTACATGTAATAACCTCTTGTATACACACTAAAAACGTTAAGTTAAAACTCAACCCAATATTTAGTTCTATATGAACATACCAACATTGGGTTGAATTTAAGTGTAATACCAAATGTTGAGTTAAATCTACCCAACGTTGGGTCACAGTTATTAACACATGTTTTGGTTAAAATATGCTCAGCATTGGGTAAATGTGAGGTTTGTGTTATTTATAATAAAGTTACCCAATTATGAGTTTGATTATCAGTAACACAAACCTCACATTTGCCCAATTCTGGGCATATTTTAACCAAAGCCTGTGTTAATAACTGTGACCAAGCGTTGGGTAGCTTTAACCCAACATTTAATTGTTACACTTAAATTCAACCCAATTTTAACCTATTGTTGGTATGCCCATATAGCACTCAATATTGGGTTGAATTTTAACCCAACGTTTTTAGTGTGTAGTTTATAAAACATGTAACGTTATGTCAGGTCGCACGTTGGGGCAACCCCCTTTTACCTAATAACCCCCACTAGCTAATATTTTAATCCGCCCACTTTTATTAACTAATAGAGGTTTCACTGTATACATGAAATAGTAAAGGAATTTATGCCATATGATTTTAGTTTTAGTAATAAACGTAGTAACTATCTTACTATTGAATGAATAGTGCCATCTGGGTTTTACAAGAACTTATACCTTACTGAAAACTGGTTTAGCATCCCCTTAAGAAAATGCAATTTAAAGTACAGTGTATATGCATAACCCATTTTTAAAATTCTAAATATAAGATAAAATATGGAGCTTATTTTCTTAGCTAATCCCCATATTTTATATTTAGAAGTCCAGGTACAGCGATGTTAGTATTTATCTTCTAAATCTTGTCATAATATTCTCAATTAAACCCTGTTCTAACAGCCCGAAAGGTCCATTAATCCATCGTTACCATAATTACATTTTTCAAGAGCTTTCCTGTTTGACAAATGTTCATCTTGTTACCAAGTAACCGTTATTTTAAGAATATATACTACGGTAAGATATAAAGTAGGTCGAAAGTACGTCCTATTCATGGTTACCCAGAACCCCCTTTGCGATGAATGGCGACCTTAAACTTGTTTATTCCTAAGGCCCTTTGCTACAGACTATGACTGTATCCAACACCAACGCATTTGGCATTGATTTGCGTGGGTTGCCATAGTAAATTTACTGCAGAGTTTGAACTCTTGGTTACACTAAACTAGCCCTTGACACACTAACCTATTTATTTCTCTTATTTTTTCATTGATGCATAGTTGTTTGGTTCCTCCTGTAATATATAGCGTCGTAATGACACTGTTCATGTGGGGATGCTTTTGATTTCCCAAACTCCCAAAAGCCCACACAATTTTTAGTAGCTATTTGTGTCTTCCATTGTCTCCTATCGACGATTTCATTGATGAATATTTCATTTCAAAATGCACTCTCAGCAAGCTTTTACAAATGCCAAACGTGCAACACCAAACAATTTCTATTTGGTAAACACGGAAGGTACTTTCAAACTGTCTTTGTTGCATTTGAAAATTTGAAAATATGTTTGGATCAAAATAGCGAAACGTTTCTTTGTTGCGAATAACAATAGGCTCCTTCACACGAAAGCTGGCAACGCTTTCCCGCGTAATTAGATTGCGCATGCGCTGTTCATGCGCGCAACAGCGTTCGCGCGAAAGAGCCTAATGTGATGAGGCTGAAAGCCTCAATAAAATGTATTAAAAATTGATGTTTGAATTTTCACTCGATATGCATCTGGAAATTTCAGTTATTTGGAAAAATCACCTATGAAACTACAGTATTTCAAATGTTATCAAAATTATTATTAATTGTCTTTATTTTTTATACTAATTACTATCGTGGGACTTGAATCATTGAAAATTACAAAAACAAGCCTTGAAATCCATGAAATATGCTTGCATTTTTTCTATTTCATTTATCAGACACCCTGACTAAACATCATTAAGTTTAAGAGGAAATTAAAATTGGAGGTGGGGGTGGGGTTGAAATACATCTGAATTTTAGTTTTAAAACACTATTTCAATTCCTCGCACGCTTTGTGTGTATGCAAATCACTAGAGCATACAGCCTGTGGAAAGTAACGGGAAGTGATTCAACGAGAAAATAATGCTTATCGATGCAAAATGTTATGTACACTGTAGTTAAATTAGAATGGCATAGAGAAGGTTGGGAGATGTTGATGAGGAAGTGGGGAAAGGGGATATACACTGTAGAGAGGTAAAATGGAAATGAGGTGCATGAAAGAAAAAAAAGCAAATTAGTGGGAATGAAGCAAAAGCAAATTTTGGTTGTGTGAAGATAATAAAAAGGCAAAAAAAAACAAGGAGAATGAGGAAGGGTTATGGGAAATTGGGGATAAGGACTCCCATATTTTCATGTAAAATAACATGAAACCTGAAATTTCTGTTAATGAATCTTAGATCATTCAGGGTAACTGGAAAAGTTAATTATGCCAGGAGGCCCTGATTATCATCTTACCTAAGTCAGAGTGAAGATCACCTGACAAGTTTTACTCATTAACCTGGGCATCGACTTTACTTGGTCAAAACCAGATTGGATATCTTTTGAGAATTTTTCCTCACATCACCCCAAGAAAGCAAACTCCCAAATATTACAGATAGGTGATAAGCCTCTCAGTATGGCAGTGCTATTCGACAATTCGACAATGGACAAGGTCCACATTACAAAACAGCGCATGCGTGTCGGTAAGCGCCATCTAAAGGCAAAAAAAATTCAAACC
>JAQGCC010005592.1:0-11298 GCA_034698905.1 Xestoiulus laeticollis
GAGCTATAAAATAATGAAAATTCTATTATTAAATATGGAAAATATTACCTTCAGCTCATCAAATATGTAGTAAAGTAGAACTACGTGTATATATGATAAGCCTCTGAAACACGAGTATGGAAATTCTTGATGGAAATTATCACGTTTCTTAAATTCCGTAAATATTTAAAAACTCGGAAATACATCCGAATACACGTTCTTAGACTTTCTTATTTTCAAGGTGTTACTCAGTTTTATACGAGATTCCCATTTTCAAAAAATGTACTATGAAAATCATGCAACTCTTAAAATATACATGTACATGTGCATTGTACATGAACTGTATACTTGTGTTTAGCACAAAAAAAGCCTTCTATGCTGCATGTTAAAATTTGGTAGGCGAACGCACAGAACAAGACATAAAATGGGTATTCTGTATTCATGATGAAAATTGGAGGCTTTGGAGGATAGGAAAGGGTGAATGAAATTGTCAGTTGGAGCACCCTTTATGGACTTATCTATAGGACGGGGACAAGATTCTAAGATATTGGATTAAAGGTTGCGAACCCTGGTAGCAAGACCTCAATTTTCTTAGCTCTCTTTAGAATAGGGATCAGAAATTTGACATTCTTTTATGGTCCCAAAAGTCGTCGTTCAATGTTTTCATTTTCAAACCTGCACACTACTTATTATCATGGGCACCTAAAACTTGCTGCCATTTACATTTCGAGTGGATCAGTCGACATAAAACTTTTAAAGTGCCAATGATACTAAAAGATTGACACAACATGAAATATTCCAGAAAGTGCTATCAACTATTTCAAAGAAAAAGGGTTTTAAGTCTTCCCATGAGACAATTTAACTCATGGTTTTCGATTCGTTCAGGAAAATTACCTATTGGAGATTGTACGGGAAAAAAATCGAAACTTTTTCTTTAATCAGAATAGCAATCCTTTTTTTCAAACGTTTTTTTTTTAAATTGCTTGTTTTTACACTAAAGCACTCTGTATACAATAACCGAATTTGGCAATTTTTTTGGGTGTCACCTGTAGCAGGATTTACTGTACTTGAAATTTGGTGAAAAAATTGTGAAAAGTGAGTTTGAAATAGATTCTGTTATATTACTTTAACGAAGACCATGTTTAAATCAGTATATTTAAACGAAGTAGCCTATGGATTAAAAATGTGCACAATAGTCCCTTTGAACGATTTACTTTCGTTGCATCTTCAATGCACACTAAAAAGTAGGTTTAAATGGTTATAACCCATTTTGTAGGGTTACCTATTCTTAACTCAGTTTTGAGTTACACAAGAATAAGTAAATTGCTTTACAAACAAACCTGTTGGGTCATTTGAAGTTTATACATGTATATACCCAAGATTTGAGTATGAAAATCACCATAAAATAACATAGTTAATTAATCTTTACGCAAGGTTGGTTATGAAGTTATCCAGTTATAAGTTGATTATAAATAACAAAAACCTCACATTTTCCCAATTCTAGGCTGATTTTAACCAAATGCTGTGTTGGTAACTGCATGTGACACTTGGTTACACTAAAACTTAACCTAATTTTCACTCAATTTATGTATGGTTATATAGCACTCAGCGATGGGTTAGATTTTAGTTAAATTAAACCTATCGTTTTTTGTTTGTATACCCAGTTTGTACAAAATATATACATGTATTTTGATTACATGTACAATTTTTGACTTTTTTTAAAAATGTTATGTATTCAGTACTCAAAGTTCAGACAGCGATATATACAAGTGGAATTTTTTTCCTTAAATAAATCTAATAATAAATTTGTCATTACTTGCTCTAGGAAGATATTTTCACATTATCAAAAAAGTTGCTCTAGATATACAGTATATGTGGTAAAAGTCTTGAAACCCCATAGATTTTTGAAGGATGCTTAGGTTGGCTTGTCTAAGAAAACAGCAGGAATTTGATGTCTTCCGGCAAGCGTTTCAGTGTCCGAGATTACTTTCTCTACGATCTTGACCAAAGACCAAGACTGGCCGAAATACTCTGGCCTTTCCATCGTCAGGTTTTAGGCACGTTTCAGCCAGGCCTTCGTATCTATTTCATCAGTTATCTCAACGAGATTTATTTGCTCATAAAATGGTGATGTTAACGTCAACGTTAGCGGTTAAAAGTGGCATATTTCATACTGAGAACGTTGAAAGGGTGACCTAGTGAAAACAATCGAAATTTTATAGCAAAATGAAGAGAGGCTTTTCGTATACTGTACTATACATTTGCTTAGGCTACATGCATAGGCTCAAAAGCAAGAAAACTGCATTAACGTCTAAGAATAACAAAAGTACGGTGTGAGGTCAAAGCTTTGACCTCAAAGATATTGTGCGCCTCCTTAGGAGCTGATACTGTTTATGAACGAAATCCAAAATGGTTCATCTGTTTTAGCCCTTGGCCAATGATGGTAGTGTAAAATAAAGGTAATAATACATTTTTTTCATTAACTCAAATTATGAGGAAAAATGCAATAGCCAAAAGCGATAGAAATACAATTTGTTCACAAATAATGCTTTGACATGCTTACATAACCTGTTAAAGAATAACTGTTGATTATTGATTGTAAATTAGAGTAAAGCGTAAAAATAAACTTTTGCATTTTGGAATGGCAAGGGTCATAAACTTTTATATTTGATGACCATGTACTGTGTGCAAAATATCCTTGGAATTGGAGAATATTTTCAGGTGCCCCAAGACTGACCTAGATTTACATTAGCTTATAATGCATTTTATGGTAATTAACTTAAGTGCATTTGCACTTGCAATACGCTCGCCGTAGCATACCGTTATAAGTTGAGAGCTTTGTAGCGTGATGAATGCCTTTTTTGCATATAAAATAACAATTTTTTGGGCTTAATAATGTCAGCGAACTCTACTAATCTTTGATATATGAAAATTTCACCGGAGCTGCACATGAAATTTCAGCTCTCTAATACTTTTGAAAGTTGGTTAAAAATGACATCTATAAGAAGTCCAAACAAACAGACAAGCAAGCAAGCACCATTCATGCCTAGTTAAATAAAAGGTTTTAATAAAAATAGTCATTATGTTGTTATTTTTTGGTCATAGAGACGCCTTTATGACTAGTAAAGGATGACCACAAAATGTATCTGGTTGATGACTCTTCTTGGTATTCTTTAAATGGTAGAACAATGACGTCATTTGCTACGTGAGAAAATTTTGTAAGAAACAATTAATGATTTTTAAGATATAGTTTACCGTTTTTTTTTTTTTTTTTTGTTTAATTGCAAATCCTCGACCAGTGTTGGATTACGCATTAAGCTGATAGGATTTAGAGATTAGCCTTCAGACTTAAGTAAAGCAATATTAAGCATAGGCTTGATTTTCTCTGAGATGTGACATGGTCTTTAAAGTTTAAGATGCATGTAATCTACTTCTTAGAGCTCATCAACGTCTATCACTCTTTTTATAACTACATACATCACTATTTTAACTCAAAAATATCATTTTTTTTAGTAAATGTAGAACGTCATTTGCATAAGGTCGTGATTTTTAGCATGTATAGTATACTGTATGCACATGTTATGTATATTATTTAAGCTATTAAAAGGGCCAACAATACCCTCACTTTAAGGGGCCGATGAAAATTTCATTTGGTAAGGTTAGGGCAAATTTATGTTTTAAATTGCTTTACAAAAAACTGCATTCTTTATAATGCGTACTTATCCACATTACATATAGTCAAACATACTGTAATACAGCATAAATATTCTTGAATAATAAAAGCGAAAGATAATTTTCATAATTTTGTCATAAAAACTATTACCAAATGACAAATTTAACATTTAAAGCAGCGCATCCTTAATTGATATTATCATTAATTTCAGAGTACATAAATGATGACGCTTCTTATCAATAACAATATTTTACTTTGTTTAAGGCCTGGAATGATTTTCATATGTGGTGAGGATATTTCTTCTTCAATTGTATATAGTAAGGAAAAGACGAAGGGTGTAAAGACATCCCTTACCCCATTTCTTTGCAGAAGATGTTAACCTAGTTTTATTCATTAGCCTATCGTATTTAATGGGTATTTAAGCACGCCAGCGCCAAGTCCTTTAAATCGTTGGTCCTTAATTCAACTAAATTTCCTTATCTCTTTCTTTCTCCACGACAAATATATAATGAACATTGTCTTTTAGTTAAGGCCATTCATTAGGACACAAAATGTGACATTCGTAATTGGCTGGAGAACGATCCTAGCTCCTTAATTAGTTTTTGTTCCGATTTTATGGGGCGTTTTGAAGGTAATGAAACCATCTGATGGGAATCTAATCAAATTTATTAAATATCGGCGCTTCTGGTTGCGTGGCAATGAAGCTCAACGAGTTTTCAACCCAAAAAAGAATGGTACTTTAACCTTGAATTTTAAACGCCAAGAAAAGAATGTCTAATTTTTCTAGTTTAAGACTTCCTATTGGAAACTCCATCTCAGAAACTGCCTTTGACAATAAGCAAACATGATCTCAGCATCAAAGGCAAAATCTAAAATTTAAACCATATACATATACATGTATATAACCGAATTCATTGCAGACGAACCTACAATTGCAATACATTTTTTCTCCCCAAATTTAGCTTGATAATTCATCTCTTTTCTGAAATGCTTATGGCAGCATCAAATTTCTAAATGTTCACTTTATTTATGTTATCGTTACTAAGGAAGCCTCTCAGCCGTTACTTTCATGGTTCAATTAAGAAAAATGGCTGCTATTTATTGCAAAAGATGTGAAACATAGGCGTAAATGCACTGAGGTTGAATACCTTTCTATTGTTCCCATTGAGCAATGAGGAATTACACCAGGGTATTAAACTCATTGCCAAGTAAGTTACACCAACGAAATTGAAACGAAATGAAATAGAAACTGGGAATCGACTAATAATTTCCTTATTCTACTAAATCGCCTTTTCTGTAAATTGCTTCGTCTTCTAATTCCAAATGGTATGTTGGAGGAAATTCGAAACAATTGTATAGACAGATGATAGAATATCGGTACAGTGGACTCCACTTAATGTGATCATGCTTGTTCCAGGTTTTTTTGATAACAATGCCCTAGCGATTCTAATATGAGAATTCTAAATTCAAATGATACACATAACTTTACACTGTACTTTAAAATACATAATAATTATTTAAAAAGGCCTCCTGAAAGTCTTTCGAGACTTTACGTACAAAAATACTCTGTTTCGGTCAATAACTATAAAAAATGTAAATATTCGTTGAGTTTTATGTATGTTGCTCTTGTTCAAATTTATGATGTTAAAAAGCAACATCCATCTTTTTGGATAAATAAATGTCAGAGACAGATGTCGAAGTAAAATTTTACAACATTTTTATCCTTTATTCTTTCAGATCGACCACCATCAGAAGCAACATTTCGAGGCAGTGATTACCTTTCATACGAGAGTTCAAAGGTCGGGGGCGAGGCCTTAGTCAGTGCTAAAGACGAGATTTCACTGTACTTTAAAACGAGGCAACCCAATGGATTATTGTTCTTCACTGGTGAAGGAGAAGATTACCTCAATTTGGCAATTAAGGATGGTGCCATAATATTAACTTTAAGTTTAGGAGCAGGCACGTTGGAAAAACAAATAAAACCACCAAAAATTCGATTCGACGACAATCAGTGGCATAAAGTAACCATCCATAGGAATGTCAGAGAGGTAAGCGTTTTCAATAATGGGCATTTTCAACTAAAAAAAACGCTTCATTTTGCATTCTCGTAATTTACAAGTAAATTTGATAACGCTTTACTACTTTTCTGACAGCAGTTGTTGTTTTTTCCATTAGAAAAGTGTGCATGCACTTGTAACTACTAGGGCATTTCTATGATTTTATCATGCACAATTCCCATAAGGAGATACCTTGTTTGCTAAATAAAATTGAAAAGAGAAAATAAATACCGAGGTGCCCAGCATGAAATTGTTAAGGAAGCCTCAGAGTTGCCTAAGAAAAGAGGTTCAATTGCAACTAATTTCATCATTGAAATATTCATAACCTTTCTAATTGGCCATTTGCATTCGTCATAAGCCAAAGATGGCTTGCATAGCGCCAGAAAAAGCCCAACTAGAAATGTCTCTGAACTTTTAATGTTTCCTGAGTTTGACATTAGCCTTAGAAATGGAAGCTGGAGATAGTGGCATTAAAGTGCATCATTTGCACAATGTCTATGGCATATCCATGCATGGATGAATATGAAATAGGCAAATTTCTGCTGTTTATTTTGCTCGCGTTACCCCTGGAGATGTGTTCAGCAGTCGTTACCAGCTTTTATCGAGTCCTTATTTCCAGTTTACATGCTACTCCAGTTCGGTTCAAATGATCAAACTGGGAATAAAAACACAATATGTATCTGCGAACGATATAAGCCTCACATTCAACTTTCTTATTTTTTACTTTTTTTTAAAAAAAGCAACAAAAACGAATTTGCTATTTTAAAGAGAGAAAAATCAATACAGGTGGTTGTTGATGTTTTCGTTTGGAAAAAAACTACAAAACCATTTTACTGTAGCTGCTACAATTACTGTTTGTATTGTATGCTTAATGTCGATGCATCTGAATTGGGTGTGCATGGACCGAAAGAAAACAGTTGTTTTGGTAACGATTCAAATTTTTATCGATATATATATAGTCCTTGACCGAATGTTAATTCAGTTTATTTTTATTACCTTACCAGTAGTTGTACTATTGTTTCTTTTATTATTAGTTTAATATTTATGCTGTTATTGAATAGCATATGTGGTTTTTCTCATATTATTTTTTTTTAAAACCTTAAAGCAAGATGCATCTTATGTTAACAATGATTCCTGGCATGTTTCAATAAAAAATTGTATCAGTTTTGTATTATTTGTAGATCCCAACTTATCATGTTTGTGTTATTTTTGCTTAAAGCAAATTTGTTTCCTTTTACTATTCTTTGACGTTAGCAAACATTGCAGGTTATGACATTATCGATCTTGCTAACCATATTTACATTTAAAAGATGTTATAAATATATTTATAATATATAAGCAAGATTGCATGCTGAGATATAGGATGAACCAATTTAATATACACATATGGATTTTTCATGTGTATTTTACGAGAGATGATTTGTGTTGCCGTGAAATACAGTGAAAATAACTTGAAAAATGATCATGTGACACTAGTTGTACAACTCGTACCTTATGTGTTATAGCAATTAAACTGCATTTACCTATACATCTATTTTTGTATAAGATGTGCTGCTGATAAAACTAACTCACATAATCCAAATTGTCTCGTAATATATAATGCTTATGAAAATATTCCCTTATCAGTTTATGCAATTTCACTTCAAGTCCTATTTTAATCTCCAGATAAAGTTAAAGAAGCTCGTCTGAAGACAATTGGAAACTCATGCAAACTTCAACATTTGGGCTTATATAAAATGCATTGGGACTGGACTTCCTCTGGGATTATAAATAACATTTGATCTTCCCTAATAAAAGTCTCTTGAGAGGTAAAAGGATGTGATGAGACTCCAATGCAATCGCCTTTGATACCCCGCACATGCTTCAACACTCCTGAAATAGTCATGAAAGGCATGTACGCTTAGCAGTCATATGATCAAACAAAGAAGTAATCTTTTAGATTGTGTTTTTTTATCAAGAATAGTAGAAGGTTTTGCACACTACTCTTGGTAGGTTTGTATCATGCAGCTAAACAACTTTAAGAAATTGCAGATTCTTGTTGAATGGTCACTGCAGCTTGTACATCCTTGTTAGCAGATTACCGATATCAAATTTTAATGTATATTTTTATTTGCAAAGATGTTAATTTCGAAAAAACCGTTTCGCCAATTCAATTTTTCCAACAATGGAAGTTTGGGATTTTTATATATTTCGATATAACGATCCAGGCGCCTGAAAGATGTTAGCGTCCGGTTATCGATTTTCTTACATATAGGCCAAGATGATTCTGTCGAAAGACTCACGTGGAGAGTCATTGACTCTCACGTCAAACTTGACGTGTAACAAGAAAGTATGTGTTACTTATAAGATAACCCTGCATGAGTTATCGTTACGTTGGGATAAGTTGATCCATTTTTGACGAAATGTAGGAAACAAATTTGCATGCACACTTTTGTCCTTTGAAACGTGTCGATCTACAATAAATAATAGAGGGTTTCAGCAGGTTTCCTTTAATCTTAACGAGAACGCTAAACACACTATTACGCATGCGCATTAAGAAGTTATGCGTCGTAAAAGTCGTTATGCTCCTCAAAGACGTTGTGGTATGACGTTAAACTAATGAAATTGACGTCTCCTTTCAACCATGCGCATTGACAAAAAACAGTGCTGCCAATGTCGTCAAGATTAAAGGAAACCTGCACAATCCCTCTATTATTTGAAATATTTAGAACTACCCATGAATAACTTATATTAGACAACATGTCTTATTTCCATGATGGTTAACATGGCATAGGAATATCACTTGTGAATTATGAATCTTTTTTTACTCAATTTACATTACATGCAAATTATAAAATCTGCTAATTTGTAAATTATTTATTCCTTAATATTCCTTAAAAGAATGAACAGCCATGATAACTATGAAATTCAGATAAAATAAAACACTTGTAAATTTATATGATGGAATCATAAATTGGATATTTTAGAATTTTATTCTAAAATGTCTAAGCATAGCATCAGCTAGCTTGAAGTTTAATGAAATAAATTGTACAGACTAAATCAATTTTTTAAATGGGCTTCAGATTCAAGTTAGTTCCCATGTGTATGGTTACGGTTTAGGCAGGTTTATAAGTCAATTTGAAATTAATCCTAAATGCAAAAAAAGATATATGTAAGTGATGTTAGGGGTCTGATTTACTTAAGTCTACATAAACATGCCAGTAATACTTAAATGTAAAGGCACTAAAAATGACGCTAGATAAAAAAGGCTATAAGACAATCTATATATCGTCTTTTATACAGCAGTCTAATACACTTTGAAAATCGAAACTATTGAGTAAGGACTACGAATTTATTAGCAATAATGGCATTTTAAGCAGGCTTAAATAAGTTTCAGATACCAAATAATTCGTATTTTGAAAGTGAGAAAGCGAAAATATAAGATTACGGTTTAAAGACTCAGCATAAACCACAATCTCAAAATTTGCGAATTCATCAAAAAATAAATCGTTATATTTTATTGAATATCACGGCTGAAGCACTTCATGATCCAACTTAAAATTACTCCATTTCCTTCCTGCAATTTATTATTCAAAATTATATCACTCGAAATATGATACGTACTTCTAAAGCATGATAAACTTACAAAATCACGTCTGTTTAAAGCAACACTAGAAGCGTGAATGAAATACAAATTTCAACTGCATTTGTTAAAAAATTAGCGTATTTTATTAAAGTTTATTCAGTTTCTCGATCATATTTATATCAAATTTAATCAAGTGGTACTCTTAAAAGTCTATATAACACCTATAGAATACCGATTTGTGTTTTTGAAGCACATTAAGACCATGCTTTATTAAATTACACATGTTTCAAGTTTCTCGACCATTTTCTAAATTTTAAAACTGACGATTTTTTCTTCATCATCCCCTTAAAAAACTCATCATTCACTGCATATTGATCACCGAATAAACGTCGAAATCAGCGTATGACCGAAGTAGTTATGGCCCTTTCATTTCTAATGATATTTTCAAGTATATTTTCCCTTCCATTTTTTATATTAAGATAGTGTCAGCGATTTCAAATAAGAGAAAAGTATTGAACGCTACTTGCACCGTAGGAATCGTTCACATTGATTGCTTTATAAATTTATCATTTGTTACATGGTTCGAGTTTGATTTACAGTGGGTATCTTGACAAACGACCAAGAATCATAAAAATATGCATTATTCCTCTCCTCTAATGCACTGAAAACACTCGCCTATGATGACTAGAAATCTCCAAAAAATCGTTTTTAAAAGATAAGATACTGAAATCAATCCATTTCGACGCCATAACTGTCACATTGGCACTTTTCATACCCCTGCATCGATAGTTTTTCAATGAACCACGTGACGGATTAATTTCACTCAAATCGAAAAATTAGAATGCATTAAAAATTGGAAAAAAATTCTTTATGACGACAGTGGTCCTTTAAAATGCAAAAATATAGTGCAAGAATATATACCATTTGTTCCAACTACAGTGGATCGAATTCGCTTATAACGGTTTTCAAGGGACATAAAAAAATCAGATCGTTATATCTGAATTTATGAAAAATTAAACCTACATGTAATAACAATAATGATGTACATAAATGTAAACAAAAACATAAGTTTAAAATCTATTTACATGTATTTATTACATGTTTTGACTGAAAATAATCGTACAGGATAGTAATTAATGCAATGATTTGTTAAGGTAAATTTGCTGAAATTTAAGGGGAAATTTAAAACATAAATAATAGTAAAACCGTTCAAAAACTTGAAAAGGTATACATATCTTGTATAGCAATATTGAGAAAGTAATTATTCAATAATAAAGATAAATTTTAAAGTTTGTATAATTTTATACAGTAGTTCGTGTCCATGTAATTCTAAATTTAAACAAGCATCAGTAGTGAAATATTTAAATTTGAATTAAATTTTATACAAAATACGAAATTTTCATAATTAATTTAATTTAAAAAATACATCTTTAAGATTGCAAATAAATAGAAAACATAATACACAAAACACAAGAATTCACATAAAATATCGCGTTCACATCTACCTTTCTGTTTCCTAATTCATGACTTTGTCATGTTTTGTGATAAGCTTTGGCAAAATACAAAACAGTTTAAACAAACTGCTTCACAAAACGCATTTCAAATTTATGACATACCGTTCACACGGCATGATAAACAAAGATGGACGAAGTGATTTCCGTCCATGCGCTCTTAACCAAGGTCCGTTTTCTAGCATCTGGGTGGGGATGGCGGTAGAGTGGCACACTGAAGTGCTATTGGCCTTATCTTGGTTGAAGCGCCATCAACGCAAATCCACGTGACAAAAATGTGTTTCCTAAATTTCCTTTGATCTAGACCGACTCTTGCCGGATCGCCAAAGTGTATGACAAAACATGACAAAGGCATGTTTTGTCATACAGAAAGGTAAGTTTGAACGTGATGTTTTGTGTTTCATTGTGTTTTTTATATAATAGGGGTACTCAAGCGCGTCGTAGATATTTGTAAATCTACGGTTGTAGATTTTTTGAGGTCAGCCGCGCATGCGCAGTTTGACCTTTTTCTAA
>JAQGCC010005593.1:0-11297 GCA_034698905.1 Xestoiulus laeticollis
AATACTGCATTTTTATCAATTTTTATTTTTGTATTA
This sequence comes from Xestoiulus laeticollis, assembly GCA_034698905.1. Classification (NCBI taxonomy): domain Eukaryota; kingdom Metazoa; phylum Arthropoda; class Diplopoda; order Julida; family Julidae; genus Xestoiulus; species Xestoiulus laeticollis. The sequence continues at coordinate 37 of JAQGCC010005593.1, forward strand.
TAACAAGTAGTTTTTTTAAAAGTATGTATCAAAATTTCCTCATAGGAATGGGGGTGTGCAGTTCAGCCTTAAATGTACGCGGAACCATCTTAAGCCGGGTCACCACCACTTACAAAAAAACGCCTATTGCCAAATTTACAGAAAACCCAACTTACAAAACTTACAGAAAATGCAATGGCAAAATTGCGTAAAAGATCCAGATTCTTTACAAATAAGGATTTGATAATAAAAACAGTTTTACCTTGCAGAGAAATTGACAGACGATGGCTACTAATTGACGAATTTTTTAAAATTTTCTAAGTCTATTTTTATAAAAAATAAAATAAGTGAACTTAAAAACAATCCGAAATTACACGTGAAAAAATTCTAACATGTGCAATTTGCAGTCCATTACAATTTTTTCCCGTGTTATTTTATATTGTGTTTAAGTTTACTTTTTTATTTTTTAAAAAAAATAGCCTTAGAAAATGTACAAAATTCGTCCATTAGTAGCCATCGCTGGTCAATTTCTCTGCAAATAAAACTGTTTTTATTATCAAATCGTTATTGTAAAGAATATGAAACTTTTACGCAATTTCACCATTGCTTATTCTGTAAGTTGGGCGGTAGCGATCCATCTTAACAAATCAAAACTAGAAAAAATTATTTTAAACGTTAATGTTCCGTATTATATATCCTGCACTGGAAACAATATGCGAATTGAACATGTCGATTGAACATTAGATTTCTGAGAATCCAGCCCGATTCAACATGGCCGTTATTCGGTATTTCCTCTGGTTGACCATGTATTTCCCAATTCAATATGGCGTCTAATTTTCATCTTAGTAGTGGCGCAATGAGTGTGTTTTTCCCCCTCTCCGCTCCCCTCACAGCACAACCTCTTCCTCCCCTTATTTGGTCGTGAGTCACGTAAGCAGTCGATAAGATGGCTGCCGCGTCATCCCTGCTTGCCATTGGCTAATTCAAACCCCGCGCTGACGTCAGCGGCACACGATTGGTGTAAACGGTACACGTGACCATGGAATTCTTTCCTAACCTCCCGGATGTTGAGATTTTTTTTTTCAAAATCTTTTTTTTTTTTTTTGTTCGCGTCGTTTCGTTTCCAGGAGAAGGCCGTTCGTTTCGCCCCGTTGTTGATTTTTTTATCGACGCTGCTCCCATTTTTGGGGATTTACGTTTCGGCTTTCCCTCCCTCACCCCAACTCGTGACGTTTTTCAGTGACGTATCACAGCGTCGAAAATCGTTGGCTGGCGCTACGGCGCTTGTTGTTTTCGTGACCTGGCCTGGTTCGAATTTCGGTCATCGCATTCTCGATACTAGTTGCGTTGTAGTGTGGACGTGTTTTCGTGTGGCTTGCCCCCAAAAAAGTGAGCCGCGAGTGTTTGTTGGGTTCACCGTTGTTATTAACTTGAAAAACGGAGGAATTACGAAAAGCGAGCTTCCAATGCTCAAGGATTAGTAAGCAGAACAGATAAAGAATTCGAATTTTTCGCGATTCGGGACTTTGGAAAGTTAGTACGGGCGTTGGCGGTGGGACTTTGCTGTCGGCAAGGACTAATAGGATTTTGAATTTGTCCACCCTCGTGTAAGTGTTGTTTTCCGAAGGACAGTGTGTTTTTCTCGGCACTAATTTTGCCTGGCTTTCGGGAAGGCTACAATCTTCGCATTCGGCTGTTTCAAAGGACTGAAAGTTGGGAGACCGTTTTGAGCAAAGGGATTCGGCCACTTCCGAGTACTTTGAAAAACGTAATTTACAAGATGGGGACGGAAGCCCAAAAGCTAATCAGCGTTTCGCTAGAAAAAATTGCAAACTTTCGTCGCCGTAGACGAGAAATGAGTCTTCACAAGAACCTGTTGGTGTCAACCGTAATCCACAAGGCTCGTATCGCCATCATGGAGGAAACGTATTACATGTACGCAGCAGCGGCGGCGACGTCAGCCGAAAACGGGGCCATGGATGTCTATCCGTCGTCGCCTTACGGTACGACGACGAACGATTACGCGCCGCCGCCGACCTACGGCTGTCCACAGAACGGTCAGGTTGCCGTGACGCTGACCTCTGACCCGCTTCGGACATCCGACGAGACGAACATGGACTGGGAAAGCGCCAGAACCACCGGCGACGTCGATCCGAACGCCGCTTCTGCGACGCCGTTGAGGTGCGAGTGCGACGACGAGGAGGACGAGGCGGAGGACGACGACGACAAGGAAAACCTGACGCCGAAAGTGTGTCGGTCACCATCCAGGGGATCCAAGCGTCATCGCACGGGGTCGACGGACGACGAGTCGTCGCCGCAGAAAAGGATCAAGTGGGAGGTCCCCATGGAACTGGACGAGCGGCGCCTTTGTGGCGACGACGTTGAGGGGGACGAGGAGGAGGAGCAGCAGCAGCAGCTGCTTGAAGCGGAGGAGGACGACGACACGAGTCACGCACTTCGTTTGGTGTCGGTACTGATGACAGGCGGCGGCGCCACCACGGCGACGTCGTCGTCTTCGTCCGGCTGCAGCATGGCGGCGCTGCGTCTGGTGCGTTCGTTTTCCAATCCGGACTTATTGTGCAGCAAGCAAGCCAAGGAGGGTTGCAAGGAGATCAGGACGATGATGGACAGCTGCTGCGCGAACAGGACGCCGTTGGCCATCGCCGTGTGAAGACGGGGATAAAAAAAAAAAAAAACAATATTCGGAGGAGGTATGAAACCACCCACCCCAAGCACGGACTTGTCTTGACCCGTAAAAACCAGTTATGTCCATGCCGTTGGGCCATTGGCCTCGCGCCTACGTGCGCATGGAGGCTAATTTGGCTGGCTTCGTAGAAGCTCAATGCGAGGTTAACAGTCACCGTCGTGCGTCTGTGGAGCCAACGTCCGTCTAGCCTCGCGATAGGCGCCACTTGTCTTGTGGAAGGAATTATAGGCTTTCTGTCTATTTTCTAATGGACGGAAAAGCTCGCCTTGAGGCTGGACGGAGGGTTTCTCCCACAGGTGTGTAAACTTGAAAATGTAAACGCGAATAATTCTGCTCAAAATATGTCTCTTGGTATTTTGGAATCCTGAATTTCCCGAAACTGGTAGTATTTCTAGCAAATTCTTACAGCTGAGGTTCTCTACGTGATTATTATGCTTAGTACTTCGCTAGAAATAGTATCAGATTATGCATATATTTAGGATTGTACAGTACTTTCCCACACGTGACGTCATCGTGACTATGCCATTCTTTGTTTACGTTTTGTTTTGGTGCGAGAAAAAATGGCGCGGGTTTTGAAGGCATTTTTGAGATTACGAAATGGTAAGGCTCATAACATACTTCGGTTTAAAACAATCTGGATCAACAGCCTAAAGACAGGGAATAATTTTTTTCCAGTACCTTCTTTTTTGTCTAAAACTATAACCTTAACGTTTGTGTTAGCCCCAGGCCACACTAGGCTGGAAACGTGAGTTTGGCTAGCTTCAAACAAGGCTTTAAATTAAAAAAAGTTTTCGCACGAGATATTAATGCGCACATTTTATTATTCTAGAATTTAAATTAAATTCGATGCCCTGTTTGAGGCTAGCCAAACGCGCGTTTCCAGCCTAGTGTAGCCTAGGGCTTAAAAGTGAACTTGTAGAGCGATATTATGATTTTCAAAATCTTGGTCATGAAGTGAGAGTACCGCTTTTAATTAATTTGTAGTTAAATTTCGCATGTTTAAGCCGTAGCGTGGATGAGCCTTGATCGATATATCAAATGTGTTGTTTTCCTAGTCTGCACAAAAAATGATGGATATTGGCAGCTACCTTGATCTCCATTAATTTTCTTATGTACAACATTCAATCTTATCTAGATTGGAATATCGTTAACCAAATTACAATCAAATTTATACCTTAAATTATAACTAAACCATAAAATATGACCGTTCAACTGAATTAACCATATTCCAATCAGGATAATTTGTTTCCTACATAAAGGCGCAAAACGAGAATTAAAATACCTAAATTAATTAGTAATTTTTGTCGTTTGATTAAAGTTTTTAAATCTTGGCAAGGGACCGTTGAAGGGAACAGGAGGGGGACTGTCGCTATTAATAGGCGGAGCAGTTTTGTTTACTTGCTGTTGACCCCTGGTTCAAACTGCTTTTTTGGAATCGTCCCAAATAGTTGGGGACGTGACGTCATGTGTAGACAGAAGGTCAAATCTCTGGGGAGAGGTGCCCGATGCAGCCAGGGACGAATTGGAATGACACGAAAACACAAATTTCGAAATTGGTAATTTGGTAGTGCCTGTTTGGAAGCAGGGCGATCTTAAATTAAACACACCATCAAACCATAGCCAATTAATGGGAATACAAAAAAGTTACTAATAATTTCAATAGTGGAATACCTGTTTCTAAATTATTTACTATGGCTCATAAGACTGGAACGTTTTGCTGTATAAACCGAATATAACCTTTGAGATGAATCCTCCAGTAAGAGGGGTAATAACTCCCTCTCCCAGATTTTGAAGTTAAATATGGTCACAAGGCGCACTATACATGTATGTTCATGCGCAGGATCAAAATGCAAAACTGTTCTAGGACGGCACGTTACCATGACAACGGCATAACTGAGTGGGACGATGACGTGTGTGTTGCGTCACTGTTGACGTCTCGTTATTGCGCAATTGCTATCACAAGGGTGAATTTTACCCATTGAAGCAAAAGAGAAATATATACATACTATATGTATGTACTGTATATATATCAGAGAAAATGAGAGGCTTTGTGCGGTCACCAAGATTTGGAGAAAATTATTTAAATCGAAAGATTTTTCGGCTTTGAACTAAACTTGTTCGGTTTTTTTTTCCAACTTTTGGTTCTCCGATGCAGAGTCTCTTATTAATTACGTTTATAAAATATTCTTATTGCGCTCTGTTATAAGAGTTGTTCAGATTTTTGTATTTTATCATTAAGCGCTCGAATTAAAATGTGTGCTTTATTGAAATGATTGAGTTGCGTGTTTTTATTTTATTCTCATCAGAATACAGGTTAGGAAAAGCCCTTGACTGTCAGGAAATAGCTGGTCAGCATCATTCGCGTCACTATTCCAGAAGTGAGGACATTGGGCCAAGGACTCTACAGCCTTATGGCACTTCAACAATTGTTTCAACTGCGGATTATTAAAAAAAAATAACGTAAATTAATGAACGGGCCAACACCTTATACCAAAACTCAAGTCTAAAATAAATAGTGAATTTCAGTTAAAATCCCACGCTGAATCGTCGGCTAATTACGATATGTATACAAATATTTTTAATTTTTACTACCTTGGGTGGTTGTCCGCTACAAAAGGCTCCATGGGTTAAAAGTGGCCCCTGACTACTGGTTAGACGCCCCTGGTCTAAATCAAAACGAAGCAATTGTTTGAAAACTTGAGTTTCTAAAACATTGTAAAATTAGGTAACGAAGCACCATTATTTTACCATGAAATTGATCCCCCATCTTCCAATGTTTTTGAACAAATATTTTTCAATGGAGCCATATCAGGTAGAAATCAACTTTAGGTGGCCGTGTTATTTTCTAGCCTCAAATGCAAGCCTCGACATGTTAACATATCGTTTTTCTTCAGTTCCATTTAAGCTTACATTCTACATTTATTTTCCGAAAACAGTGGTCTTGAGTGAGGAGTTTTATACAACATTAATGGAAAAATGTACTAAAAATCATATATATAGTGGGGGAACTCTGATAACTGAGCACTCCTGGACTTTAGGATATTGAAAATTGAGATCTGCTCAATTGTGTACAAAAATTTTGCGAACGAGTGGTATTGTGTATATGCATGGCACAAGTATCTTCAGTTTACATGGGTTCCATTTTTTTTTCACTTTATTTTATTTTCATAGTTCATCTCGAGACCTGCATTTGAGGTTAGAAAATGGCACAGTTGTCTTTTACCTCATTTCACAAGATAAAAGCGATTTTTGATGTTCATGTATAAGCTTTTCAATGTATAGCGTGCATGTGTGAAGGATTTAGGGTAAAAACATTCTGAAGCATGGATAATATCATGGATAAGAGAAAATACAGATAAGGAAACAAACAGTACCTGTGATTAGTCGATTCACCTGCACATAGTGGAAGCAAAAATGGCCTTACATGTATGTGCGGGTGCATCGAGTATAATCACAGGAATGTTTTCATTCTATTCACCATCCTCTTATCCATGATATCATCCACGCTTCAGCATGTTTTTACCCTAACATTACATGTACATGTATTAAAAATTCGGAAAACGCAGGAAACCTTTAAAAAACAATCTTAACTTAATAAGCTTAAACATGTGCATGTATTTCAAGAAATATTCATGCATCCTATATTTTTGCTTTTCTATAGTAATTTGCTGATTTCGAAGTTTAGTCGTCGTATTATTGAACAAATTAATAAAATACGAACAGATTAATTACATGTTCTAGCTATACCGTACTTTAAAAATTATAATGTTTAAATTAATCATGTGATACCGCTATAACTTGACAGAAATATAGGTTTCTTGTGCTTTCTAAGAGATTTTATTAGAGGGATTGCGCAGGTTTCCTTTAATCTTGACGACATTGGCAGCACTGTTTTTTTTGTGCTAATGCGCATGCGTGGGGACGAGGTTTATGTGTTTATGGTTGAGGGAAGACGACAATTTTATAACTTTAACGTGATACCACAACGTCTTTGAGGAGCATAACGACTTTTACGGCGTATGACTTATTGATGCGCATGCGTAATAGTGTATTTATCGTTCTCGTTTAGATTAAAGGAAAGCTGCCCAATCCCTCTATTGTCTTTCCGTTGGCATCGAATTCATTTGCGCAGGCTTCCTTTAATGTTAACGAGAACGATAAACACGCATGCGCATTAATAAGTTATGCTCAAAGACGTTGTGGTATCTCGTTAAACTAATTAAATTGTCGTGTCCCCTCAAACACAAACCCATTAACGTCGTCCCCACGCATGCGCATTGGCAAAAAAAGCAATGCTACCAATGTCGTCAAGATTAAAGTTAACCTGTTCAATCCTTCTAATATATCGTACAAGTTCTGTTTTCAACTATTTTCTAGTAAAATAACCGATTAACAGTCCAGGAAACTTTAACCGTATACTTGAATCACAAGCGAAATAGTGCGAGGTCATGCGTGTCTGACAGTCTGTGCCCATTCCTGCTTCGTCCAAACCGGTTTTTTTTATGTTCGTCCCCCTCCTGCTTGGCCCCTCTTCTTTTGTTAGCTTCCATTGTTCCTATCGAGGGGGCAAATGGAATCGTCCACTGACGTCACTGAGCTATCATTGCGCATGCGCTGTTCAAATGTTTTGAACCAGTTTTACCCTAGTGGCGGCGCCTTTTTTTCGTCCACCTTTTTCGGGCGCGATTTTTTTTTGTGGCAAAGTCAACGACTTCTCCTTCCTATTTTAATCCCCCTCATGCCTTCTCCCCTCCTTGGCCCACCCCCTCGTTTCGTGCCCAAAAATGCACCAGGAAGCAGATTTTTACCCCCGCTTTCAAATAGTGCACATCCACACCCGTTTGAAACTTTAATATATCAGGAAACTGAAATGTTGACTATGTGGTTCTTTTATATGACTATTCCCAAAAACCGTAGCTTAGGAATTTTATGCTCATTGTTAGTTTCTTACTTACACCTTACACCTGATTCACACCAACGTTGATGTAGAACTGATGTGGATCAAGCAAAACTTTTGCGTGTTAATTCACACCTCCGAACTCAGTTAAACTGGTCACGTGCCCATAGTATACAGGGTGCCCTAAAAGTTGAACACCATTTCAGTGTACATTTCAAGATGGAGGACAACATACACACTATAAAAGTGAAGCCACTTTGAAACGAGGTGCAGACGACAGAAAGCTTGATCCACATCAAGTGGAGCAGACAACTTGATTGGATTTGCGCAACTCGATCAAGACTTGATATACATCAGTGCACTTGATTTGGTCGGTGTGAAGAAGGTGTTACTGAGTGGTCCCAATTATCCAAAAAAACAGTAGGCTACATGTAATACATGTACAGTGTTGTTGCAAAACCTTGAGGTTCCTAAATGCATTCCTTTTGACAATACATGAATATGTATTTCCATTTACATGTACTTGTACGTGTATAAGCAATACAAAAATGGTATACATTCATTTTTCATTTCATATAATGTGCATGTAAGTATAATAAATATTATTTTTGTTGGTGTTTTTCTTAGATATTTGAAACGCAAAATGTAACGATGTCGAATTCATGTTCACCAGTATAGTTACTTGAAATAAAGTATTTCATATACATGTATAATAAAGTACACCTTAATGAAATATTTTTTTAAACAAATTACTGAATGAAATATAGTTTCGTATTTTAGTAATTTCTATTTCTACAAATATTTCGTGTCGTATACTTACATGTAAATGTGTCTTTTATGCCAACAATGAATTTTATGTCTGTCATATATAGCATTGTTTTGAGAGCCTAACAAGACTTGTTAAAAATTTAGAAAGCAGGTCTTGTCTAATAATTTAAAATAAATTAGTTTTTTAAAAATGTTATTTGACGATTTTCTAATATCGGCAATGAAACGTTTCTGAAGTTTATTTGTTTTGGTAAAACGTTAATTTAAAAAAATTCAAATTCGTGTTTAAAGTTTTTCGATTTTTTTTCTTAATTTGCAAAAGGTTTGCGTTACAAAACAGCGCATGCGCGATTAGGTAGCGCAACGTAGTGACAAATAAAAATTGAAAACTTGTAGGGGAGAGGAGATCGCAGTATCAAGCATTGAAGATAGTTTCTTCATTAATATTTCAAAAAGTTCCCATTTTAAAATTTTGAAAAAATTAACACAATTGTTTCGTATACATTATCTTAAACCTCCCAAAGTTTCATTTTGGTATCATAATTAGATCGCTAGATATTATTTTTTTAAGGTTTATTCTTATGTGGTTCTGTGTTAATTAAAATCATGACAGTGTCTATCCGCTATGAAAATTGCAACTTCCTACCACATGTACATGTATATCTATTTTTTTTAACTGAACGTATCATTTCGATTTCTGAGGTCGAAAACCCTACGTGTATACCAACATTTAAAATTTTTTCAAAGAACGTCCCGCTCTAACAAATTTAACTTTTTTTAACATGTACTGCTGCTTTCTTAATAGTTATACATTAATTCTCGTTAATTTTTTTTTTTAAATTACATTTTCAGTTAATTTAAAAAGAAAAATGCACAATTATGAATTGCCAGCTCGAGGACTGATTTCACATAGTGGAAATTAGAATTTACTGATTTTTAAGTTTCAAACATTGGCATGTTTTTTAGCCTTAAAATGCATTAGTCTAAAGAATTAAAAACCAGATTGACCCTCACCACTTGCCATTTAAACCCCGACTTAGCAAAAGTCAGTGTTTTATAGGCAGATGCTGGCCTAATTGAAACGGCTCTTCTGAATTTGTTGTTGTTGTTGTTGTTGTTGTTATTTTACTGCTTGGTGGTTCCGGGCCAAGTAATTTCTGGGCAACGTTGAACTCGATTCAACAACCTCAAAGGAGGACAAAACCGAAAATATGAGCTATAAGCTTATTGGAAAACAACGCCCCCAAACGTCTCGGACACATCGAGACATAATGTATATGTGGGCGTGAATTCATCTTAGTGGTTTTCCATTGTTTCTTATGTGTTGATACGTTTAACGAATTTTCTCATAATGTTAGATTTTAGGAAGAATTTAGTTGAGTAAGCACCTAAATTCGCCAATATCACGGACCAGATCATAACAATATCGTGTATAGCATGATAAGCATATACATGTACATGTATATAGTCTGTAGCCAGCTATAGGCAAGGACAAAAGTAATACATTCCAGCCTATGCCCCAGGACATACTAGGCTGGAAACGCGCGTTTGCATATATCCTCAAACAAGGCTTTTAATTAAAATAGAATTTTCGCACGAGATTAATGTGCAAATTAATTTTATAATTCTATAATTTAAATTTAATGCGATGCCCTGTTTGAGGCTAACCAAAAGCTCGTTTCCAGTCTAGTGTGGCCTGGGGCTAAATATAAAGTATATAAGCTTAAGTAGGCATATAATTTAATTAATTTGACACGGGCAAATTACAATGCTTTATTAATTTATTTTTAAAATGCGAAAAAATCTTTGCTTCAAAATTACCAATACATGCCCATGAAAAGGGTTTAAGAAAAAAAATGTGGCCCATATTTTGGGAAATGTGGCCATTCCACAAGAACTTTGTGTTAAAAATAATTTAATTATGGTGATTGATTTTTTTGTTAGGATTAGGATTTATTTTTCAACGAAGCAGTTAAATGGGATTATGGGCAGCTTGTGGACTGCTTAAGGAAAAAAATTAAAAATTTTACACATTTAGAATATTTGACTAAATTCAATTTTTCTTCGAAAAAACACTCTTTGCAGACATCACAAAAGTGATTACTTTGACATATTATCAAATGTATATGATAGCCTATATTTTAGACCTTTAATCAAAAACTTATTGCATTGAAAAAAAGTGTTATTTCTTTTATTTACATTTGGAAATCAATTGATTTTATTCGTTTTTTTACATTTGTATATCACATGATTTTATTCGTTTTTTACACTCCGAAATGGCCTATATGCAGTAGGGTCGAAAGTTGGATCCTTATTAGCCGCACAGTGGCGTTGGGGAGCAGCCGGGATCAGCTACTTCAAAGGTGACGACACGAAGCCAGCATACTGGTTTATCTCCTATAGTGTGTCCTCGCAGTCGGTATGGATCGATTTTATAGAACAAACTACCTCCATATAGCATATTCCCTGCAAAATGTGACATGCACACTGGTTTCTTGGTACAAAATCATGGTTTTATCTGCAAAGTGCGAACTCCAAAGCATGCAACAATGAAATTTCACCCACTGGTAAATCCCAAAATGAGGGTGATAAATGTCAAATAAAATACATTAGCATAGTGAATGCAAGTTTACCATTTAGAAAAGGTATTTAGATACATGCATGTACACCCAATATAAAGTATAAATAGCTACATCTACATAGATGCATTTGTAAATGCACGTATATTTGTTTTCTATAAGTATTTTTCAGTTTTGTTTATGTAAAAAAACATTTAAAATTGCAACATATATATTTGTGCACCATATCATTAGGATAATAATATTTGATTCTTAATGGTCATCACTTTAGCCACAGGCGCAAACTTTAGGTAAACATTGAAATGGGGAAGGGGGGGGGGGGGGGGGCGCC